>JANSTT010005314.1:0-29302 GCA_026745375.1 Platyura marginata
CTAATACCCATTTAATCTAAAAGAAAACTGCTAGTAGTAGTAGGTAGGTAGGTACATACCTATTTGTATTGTAGATATACTTCAAAGGAAATAATATTTTTTTTTTTTTTTTTTTTAATTTTCTGTTGAAAATCAGATACGGTTAATGGGGAAAAATGGAAATTACTTTGTTTTTTTTCCTATTAAACCGAAATAAGAGAGTTTGAGTAAATTTTAGAGCAAATAGAATATATGAATATCCCAACTTTAATGGTGTAAAATAGGGAAATGAATAAATAAAGCTGGTTTCTGTATATGAATAATATATATTTTCATTTGCATAGAAGCTAGGGGTGGAGTAGCAAAATACATAGTTGGTACACGATTCTTGTTAAATGTTGTCTGTATATATAGAGATACTTATATACAAAATATACATACCTGCACTAGAGAAGAGAATCGACCATTTCAAGTGAGCATTCAAGGTGAATTTTTCTTCATTCTTTTTTTTTTTTTTTTTTTTATTTTATCCTGAAAAGCCTTGAACATGTAATTCACCGAGATTCGTATAAACGGATGATATTTGTATGCTGTGAACATGTAGATATACATATCTACTGGATGTGTAAGTAATCAAGGTGGAAATTCAAAGTAATTTCCTTTTTTGTTAAATTTTTTATTCGGGTTTTGGCTACTGCCAAGTGTTTTTTCAATTTAAGATAGTGAATGTGGGAGCAATTTTTTTTTTCTTAAACAATCTTTAAGTGTACAATCTTCAACTCAATGGCATTCCTTTATGTTTTATGTAGAGAATATTCTATATACAAAAACTTTTTCTGCAAATCTTTTAGAGAAACGTTCATTTCACCACAGATGCAGTGGCGATTCAATTAACGATTTAAGTTGTCCATTATATGTACTGTGTAAACATTAAAATAAGTAAGATAAATGCAAATATAAATATATATAGCGAGTTTATTGATTTTTCTATCAAATAGTATATTAAAAAGCGCACCTTTTCATGTATTATATTTCATCATCATAAAACGCCCCTTTAACACAGATTCAATATTACCTTTCAATGGAAATTCTATATAAACCGTATCATTTATATGATTGTTTCAAAAGCTTTTCCAAAATGATTTCAACTTTAACGTTAAAGCTTCTTTCTCTATTATTTCATTGGACCATAATCATTACAGTAAATCTGGTTATTATTCATTTATGCGATTCATTGTGGTAATTCTACAGAATGATTCAATGTTATTACAACAATGAAAATCGAAAAGAATGGTGGAAAGTGCTACACTTGAACACCCCATTACAAATAAACCACACCATTATATTGATACTAAGTAGCTACTAATAGATACACAATAATTATATTATTTTGATGAAATGAGGTATACACCTACTATTTGTATTTCCCTCCTATTCCTATATCAACTTAAGGATTTTGTTGGCATTATTTATAATAGGGATCTATGTAACTATATATAGATATATGTTCTCGCAATGTAAACCATCAAATGGTGTAGCTCTCTCTCTCTATATATATTTTTTATGTATTTAATTTAGATTCTAAGTACATATACTTAAGTACCAAATATATTTTCCATTTTATCTTATTTAATAGTATTATTTTCGAGTAAATATTTGAGTAAATATCATAGTAACTTCTTAATATACAAGTATTTAGTAACTTAAGAATTTTACCTTTATTAAATATAAGATATTAGATTATTTATTTATTAATTTTTTATTTATTTTTTAATTAATTTTATTTTTATTTTTATTTTCAGAGAGGAAGCGACGAACTTCTAACGCAAGCAGCAATTATGGCACCTGCATCAGACAACAATAATCAAGATTTAGCTACAAAAAAAGCAAAATTAGAAACAAATGCCACCGTACTTGGGGGAGTAGGTGAGTTTAATTAATTTTTTTTTCTTTTTTTCGAAATAATTTAAAATTTCCATACCTTTATATGTATGTAAGAAGATCAAGTGTCCTTTCTTTATTATTGTTTTCTATTTTAGCTGCAGAAATCTTTTTTGCCTGTCATTTTTGTAAGGTTTTTAGCTATTTGTTTTAGAGGCAGAAATCTTGAATTGTGTAAAATAAATTGAGAAGATCCCGACAAAACGAGAACCAACTGATGACATCTCTGTAGAATGAAGTCGGAAAATGTTTTTTTTTTTTTTTACTTTGAAGCTGAAATTTCTAAAATGTTATTCTCTCAACATAAACAAAAAAAAAATTTACTACGATTTCAACACTTCACAATATTGTTTTGTTATTTGAATCATTTTTCGGGTAGTTGAGGGTAAAATGTAAATTGTTACCACACATATTAAAAACAAATAGGACTTAATTAATAAATAACAAACATACAATTCCTACCTGATTATACCTACCTCTAAAGCTAATTTCGATCAAATTAATGAATAAAATGTGTAAACAGCTAAAGCGACCATATTACATTTGATTCAGCTAGCGAATTATTAAGTAATTACTGTACACATAATAATAATAATAATAATAATGTACAATGTGTATCCACTAGCCACACACAATGGCCCTTTTGCCAACTGTACCGCACACATTATTAATATTTACATATTGCCCACATTTTAATTCATTCTATTGTTTTTAATTAAATGCAAACATCATTAGGTTGTGTTTTTTGGCATTTTAATTGATTTCAAAATTACACAAAATGATATTATCGTAATACACACATTAATTGTACAATGTATATAATATACAAATGTACATACGTACATATGTACATACATTGGACAAGTTATTTCAAAATACTGAATGAACATTAAATAACTATTTATATTTATACCAAAAAAACCATAATCCATATTCATATAATAATTAATAACACCGCATACCTCCATATTTGTACAAATTTAATTTATTATTTATGTAAATAATTTTAAATATGTTGGAAAATACTTTATTACGCACTTAATTTCATCTAATAGGGTTGCTGCACGTCTTTATTATTATTTTCTCATTGAGGATATTTTTTGGTTAAATCCTTTCAAACATTTTTTTTTTATTATTAAGAAAAGGTCAAAAAAAAAAATGTTTTAGTAGAATTCTTTTAATTTTGGGGGTTTTTTTTTTTGTCAAAATGTATATCAAAATGTCGAAAAGTGGCATTTTATTTCGCTGGGATCTTAATTTAATTTTTGAAAAAAAAAACCAATTTCAATTAGTCTGAATTTCCACCATAAATACCAAAACCGTTCTTCTAAAAATAAATTAACTCAAATTAATAAAAAAAATTTGATGGATTCATGTTTTCAGTTTATTTTTAGGGGAGGGGAGGAAATATTTTTTTGTTGTCCAAAAAATCATCTTCCAATTATGCTTTAAGTTTAAATTAAATTTGTTGTCCAATTTAGAGACATTTACCATGAACAAACAAAGTTATGGCCGACTTTAATGTTTATTACATTTAAATAAAACACTTATTGACAAATGTACTAAACATTCTAATCAAATAAAAATGTTCCCATCATCTTCATTACAAACAATTAAACATTGGAATAGCTCAATTCAATGATTCCAAACCTATCAAATGTTTTCGCTTACATTTGAAAGAGTTTTCTAGAATTAATGTCTTTTGATAAAGATGGTATATAACAATATCAAAGTAATCTTACAACATACTCCCAACAAAAATTCCTGATGGTTCTTCCCACTAGTAATTTTGAAACAGACATTAATTAAGAATCGAATATGTTTGTAAAGAAATATAGATGTAGATATGTGATAAAAGCTCCAATGCACAGTTAGAGGGTTCACAGGTCTAATAATAGAAGAATCTGTGATTTAAAGAGACCAAAAATTAGATAATTTGAATCTTACCAATAGAATTTCATAAAATATCTCCATCCATTATTATAAATAAAACTTTAAGTCCAGTATCTTTGTGAAATGAGAAATAATTATGTATGCGCAATAGGAATTGTTAAATATCTGCTGGGACATTAAGTCACAATCGAAGTAAAAGGTTTAACTTGCATATGTATATATTTTGGAAAAAGCGCTTTTAGTCGTGATGGGTGGGGGAACATTACATTTCCGTTAAAAATTAAATTAAAAAAGTTAAAACCTAACAAGGGATGCCACCTTATACATATTTTTTTTTTCAATAGTAAAATTTAAATGTAATCAAAAAATATGTAGAATCTATATATATATATATATATATATATATAAAAAAAAATTGGAAATCAGTATCCTTGAAATTATAGATAGGTTACAATATTGCAACCCTAGTTTTTATACCTATTCCATAAACTTTAAATACCTAGACTATAAGCTTAGTGAAAATGTCGTTGCTGTGGAGTATTATTTGAAGAAATTTTGGTTCATTTAATACATTTTTAATCTGCATACCTAAATATAACGACATACATACATAAGTATTATACAATATACAAGTATGTACTGTACGTATATAATATATATGTAGGTGTACATACATATGGATGTATATGCAAACAATTAGATAAAGAAAAGATCCTTTAAAATCTTTGTTACACACATAACATACATACTTATATTTATATATGTGTGTATGTATGTATGTATGGATATAGTTACTTTGTATATATATAATACATAAATTCATTAAAGGTTGATACCCTTATAATTATACTCATTTCTTTATCATCTATTTTCCAGGCAACCCGTCAAGGGTTATTCACATCAGAAATATACCGAATGAATCAAGTGAAACGGAAGTTATACAATTGGGTGTACCATTTGGTCGGGTTACAAATGTGCTAGTGCTCAAGGGTAAAAACCAGGCATTTTTGGAAATGTCCGACGAAGTATCAGCTGCTGCAATAGTAGCCTGTTTCAATACAAATCCACCACAGGTCAGGGGTCGAACGGTCTATGTACAATTCTCCAACCATCGTGAATTAAAAACAGATCAGAGCCATTCTGTTGCGGTAAGTATCCATATGCGCACACACACGCATACATTATTATCCACATTGTTTTTTGTTTGTTTTTGTTTTTGTTTTTGTTTTGTTTTTTTTTTTTTTTTTTTTTTGGGGGGTTTTTTGTAGTTTCGACAATCTACATATGTACCTCAATTATATATAGACCGACTGAAAAAAAGGTTGCGAATTTGTATTATGTGTTGTTGTTGTTCTATGCGTGCTTGTTTGTTTATAAATGGCTTTTTAAATCGCTTTCGCCCAAAAAACAAAAAAAAAAACAAAAAAAAAACAGAAAAGCCCAACCAATAATATGGACTGGAATAAAAATCAATTGATTAATGTTTATTTCAATCTAATTGTCACGGCTATATTGTTCCATTTGTTGTGTGAATTGTATAATATCATTGTGAGCTTTTTCCGATTATTTTAGCAAATACAATAGATTTATTCATTGCTAGTATGTGTATTTTAACCCAGTAAATAAAGGACACAAAAGGACAATTAATTTTATACGGTGATTTGTTTGTTAGTTTATATACTATTGTGATTCTTGATTATATGGGTTGACACTATTTTGTTTTTCTATTTTTTTGAAGTATACGTAAGTGGGTGTTATTAATTAATGTTTTAATAATGTACATAAATAATTATTTTAGAATGTTGTTGTTGTTGTTGTTGTTGTTGTTATATACATAAGTTACAGTGACCACGTTGAAGTCTGTTTGTCGGAATTTTTTAAATTATTTTGTTCACTTCGTCAACTTGACTCGATAACATTTCCGATGAGTTTGTTTGCGTTAATCTGGATTTCTAACTGATCGGGACAGTACCTATAATAGACATTGTAGATAATTGGTTAAAAATCTGAATAATAATTTGTAGTTGAATATCAAGTAAAATCTAATTTAAATGTTTCATTCAACTTTAGAGTAAATTTACTCGTTTGGCGATACTTATAGATATATAGTGAAATATTTCTATAGTCAATAAATGAATTTCAATTAATTAGAATTAAACGTACAAAAAATTAATTAAAATAATTTCTAAGATTAACACCCTTTTTGACCTATAGGTAACATTAGTCTTCACCAAAAACGGATATTTTTTTCAATTATTATATACCACAATGAAACAAGCGTAGGTGGAAACAAAACGCGTGCCATTTAGTGTTTAGTCACATTAATGATAATTTATTTATGGCAATTAAATAAACTTATGCCGATTGAGTGTATTGGCCCTAATGACCTTTATCGTGTATAAAACATAAATATGTTTTTGTTTTTTTTTGTGATTTATACTTATTGTGATAAAATCATTATTCATGGGTTCCTTTATTTGGAACAATACGATAAGTTAATATGAACAACAAGCTTAAAGTATTGATAGTTACGATAAGCTCTCGTACATTGTACATTACAGTCAATCAATGATATGGTTTGTCCTGCTTTCTACCACGCATTTGTTTCCTTTTATAATCTTCACAATTCTAGGTACAGACTGACCAAATGAGTCAGTGGAACGAGTAGTTGCCTTTTGGAGTGGGAGGTCCCTTGTTAAAGACTGGATGGGTGGAAGGAGGTTTGAAACATGAAGTGTGTTTCTCTGGCATGTTGAGGTGAATCTGAGGCCGGGTGGTTGGATTACATTTAAAACAGTCTAAATAGTTGCAATTATCTCCAGAATGGCAATGCTTACAGAGTGGCGGTAAAATGGCGAGCATTTGTAAAGTTTCCATAAAAGTGAACACATTTTTTCACACAAAAAGAAAAAGATAAAATGTTAAACAAAGGTACAGTAATATTTATTTTGACCAAAAGTTGAAAAATGTTGACATCTTTACGGTAGAGTTTAACCAAAGTATTCCTTTCAGGGGGTTTCTTTTTTAATTATTGGTCATGCGTATATATGCACTTAGCTTCATTCCCACGTACTGTACTCTTCTATAAGTGTACCAACATTTTTATTTAACTTAAAACGTTTAAATATTTGTACTATATATATGTAGGTTATAATGTAATTATCCTGAATAAATATTTTATTAAAATTCATTTATTAAAAGTTTATTTGAGATTAATATCTTTCCACAATTATGTACACATAAATTATAAATATAAAATGTTAAATCAAGTATTTATATTAGAATTTCCATTAGGATGTAAAATAGGAAAATTAAATTTATATTTTCTGGTATAAATCTATAGAAAGAAATGTGCCGCGCGTTTCCAATGGCATAACTTTTGTACATGACATGACTCTTAAGAATTTTCCATATTACATCTGTAATAAGGATATTTGTAAGCGCACCCACAATTTATGGAATTCGTTTTGTTTTTTTTTTTTTTTTCTTTTCAATAGATATTTTCAGAAAATCTAAAATAATTTTCGGATTTTTTTTTCTTCATAATTTTGTTTCCTAATAATGATCCTGAAATATATATTCCTTGATTTTTGAAATGTTAAAAGTTGTTACGTGTTCTTATCCAGTTATTATAATACATTATATTTTTTATTTATAATACATTTTTTTTTGTCATTACGCAGTTTGGATATCGAACCTTTTTATCTAAATTTGTTCCAAACTATTATTACCTATTAATATAATTTGAATAATAAAAAACGAGGCAGTTTCATATCGTATATAAATCTCGGTAGTAATAATAATTTTCCTTTATTACTATATTAAATCAAATTTATTAGTTCTTAACGTTTCACACCTGTTGATTTCGTTCCATTTTTGTGTGTTGTTGAAGAAATAAGAAGAGCAACAACAAAAAAACTAAGTAAATTGGATATTACAAATTTGATAAACCACTTATGCCTACATACATACACGATGTAATACAAAGTTACAATAATATAGAATAAGTTATTTTTATGATTTATAAATTTATGTGAATGTCATCGTATAATTAACAACAAATAAAAGAAAGAAAGAAATTAATTCACAAAAGATGGCAGCTCAAATTAATTTATCGATATTTTTTGATTTTAGAATACATCTGTTGCGTTACTTAATCAAGACTATCAAGTTACATCACCTTTATCTGGATCGCCATTGCCTATATCCGGTACCGATCCAGTTTCACAGAGTGGCGGACAAACAACACAGGGTGGTCCAAATACAGTTCTTAGAGTTATAGTTGAATCTCTTGTATATCCGGTATCGCTAGAAATTCTACATCAAATATTCCAACGATTTGGAAAGGTTCTAAAAATCGTGACATTTACAAAAAATAATTCATTCCAAGTAAATCATTTTTTTTGGATAGAAAATTTTTTTTAATTTTATTAATCAACAATTTTAGGCTCTTATTCAGTATCCAGATGCACAGACAGCCCAACACGCTCGTGCTGTATTAGACGGACAAAATATCTATAATGGCTGTTGTACATTACGGATTGACAACAGTAAATTGACTGCATTAAATGTTAAGTACAACAATGACAAATCACGTGATTTTACAAATCCTTCATTACCGCCTGGTGAACCAGGTTCAGAAATTATAGCTAGTGCTGGTGGCCTTATGAATGCAAACGATTTATTACTACTTGCTGCCCGACAGAGACCAACATTAACAGGTGAACGATTAGGTATCATTATTTTGAGTTTTTTTTATTTTTCTTTTGAATTTATTTTCGCTTCCTTTCACCTAAAGATAAATTCGTTTCAATAAATTTCAATAAAACTGACAGAATTCCATTCAAGTTAATTTTTAATTACTTGGACTTTGGCCTTAAATCCACAATTTGTATTTTTTTTAAACCAAAATATTTGTTGCCATCAGTAATCTACTGTTGAGGGGAAGTTTCATTTTTATTACTATTTTAGGGATAAATTTTAAATAATAAACTGAATAGATATTTTTCTATTAGTTAATGGATTAGGTACACCCGGAGTTCTACCACCATTTGCTCTTGGCCTAGGCACACCACTAAGTGGTGCTTATGCGGGTGGTATTCCTAGTCTTGGTGCTTTTGCTTTGGCTACAACTGCCGGTTTGGGAGCTGCAAATCCGGCCGCTTTACGAGGATTCTCGAATGTTCTTCTTGTGTCAAATTTAAACGAAGAGGTAAATTCATAATGATTTTTGAATGGTTCTTTATTTTCATTGTTCATTTTTAAGTATATTTTTCACGAAAAAAAAATTTATATTTTGATTTTTTTTTTTTTTTTATATTTCCTCTTTCAAAATTAATTTTTGTTTTGCTATTTTTATTTCTGTTTTCTGAGCGTACTGATTTGATTTCAGCAATCCTTTTTAATGTGTTCCTTTTTTTTTTTTTTCGTTTTTGTTTGTGTTTAACTGAACATATTCTAATCCTTAATCCCGATTTCACGCATTTTTGAAAAAAAAAAAATAGTTATGGCAAAAGAAATTGTTACACTTTCAAACAGTGTCGGCTCGTGAGAATCAAAAGTCCAATTATTTTTTTTTTTTTTTTTTTATTTAGAAAACTTGAAAGCTAGGCAATCTTTGAACTATCAAGGATTAATTTCAAAAATATTTTTTTCGGTTTCTGCTGTTAAATTTATGATTGGATTTATAATTCTCAAAATCCGCTACTTTACGCACATTATTTTCAAAAATTTTGTAGATTTGAGTCTTGTTAAAACTTTTTTTTTAAAGTAGGTTATAAAATGCCTATGTACATAATTTAAAAAAATATTCCACATTTTAGATTAAATTTGCCTTCACTATTTATGTATATAAGTATATATATGTATACAAATACATACACATAATTTAATAGCGTAAAAAGTCAAAAGCCATATTTTTTTTTTGTTAACTGTATCATTACATACAATCTGCCTTCATTAAAAGGGCTATATATACAATGTCATTATTACGCCTTGTATTATGCTCCATAAACGTGTAATTTATCACATCGTTTAAAATGCATTTTAATTTTTGCGTCGAATTTTTCATTGCTCAATTAATTTTCTCCTCAGAAATACATAAAACTCCCTTGGAAAAACATTTTCCATCCCATGCTACTTATTGCTTTACAACAATGTAATCCATTCTGTTAGTTTTTTTTTTTCTTTTCTGAATTGCAATTTCATCTAAGATAGGACGAAATTTATGTTATAATAACACCTTAAATGACGGTAATTTGATTTATATTTTATTTTGTAACGAAACAAATTACGTCTGGTATAAAATGGAGAAATTGTTTAAAATATATAAAAATGAAAATACAAAAATATTTTATAGATATTTATACATTTTCCATTAAAGATGTTTATGCGTATGAGTGAGATAATTACATTTTGCAAATAAGACAGGTAATTAATGCTTTTAAAAAAAATAATTTAAAAAAACCTTAACGTTAGTAGACATAAAGTACCTCTGTACATGGAACGAAGAATTAAAAAAATTATATTCCAAAAATGTTGTGAATTTTTTTTAAAAAAATTTCGGATTTTTTAAATAAATCTACTAAAAATCTTTTATTCAACTAATTGGCTGTTTTTAATGATTTTCATTTAGGTGACTTGTGTCTAAACAATTTTTTTTTCTCTTTCTCTTTTCTATATGTTTAAAAAACAGTTTTTTTACTTGAAAATATGTACCTACGTAAAAAAAATGTTTAAATCCATCACCTTTATTATTCATGTAATTAGATGTCCATTCTGACAAAAACTCTGTCTAATGCAAATTATCTAGCGATACATTCTGAGTTTTATAACTAAAGTTATAATTTAACTTACTTCATCTTTAAAACAAATATATATATATATATATACGAGTATATAGGTAAATTACGTAAAGTCAAATGTCTAATTTTGCCAGATCCCCATGTAATTTTCACGAACATTTCGAAAACTTATTTTCGCATTGCCTCTGCGTCTACATTACCTATCTACCTATCTATCTACCTATTCGTTTCATGTTTTACCTGTTACGGCCAAGTTTTACTCACATTTACTGAATGGCTTTATACAATGAAAACCATAGACAATTCCTAAGTTGAAGTATTTAAACATCTTATATAGACAGACAAGAAATTTTTTATATCAAAAGAGAGCGGATCCCCTTAAAAAATTCATTCTTAATTACTGGCCATTAGGAAAACAAAAGTATGATGGCAAACATAATAACAAAACCCAATAATTTGTGTTCGCCCCGAATTATATAGTTCTAAATAATTTAATTTTACAATTTTCCATTTTCATATACTCGTACTTACATATATCGAAATATGTATTAAAGGGGGTATATCGCCTCGTCGCCATTTAATGTTCTAAGTTTGTCCTGTGTATATAATTTTTTTTTATAAAGATTATATGTACCTGGCACACATTCGACTGAAAAGGAAATTATTAGATTTTCCTTTGGTCCTTTATATTAGATAAAAAAGGAAGATGAAGGGAAAAAAAAAGAAAAAGGAGAAAAGAAAAATGTAAAAATTGTTTCTAAGATTACTTTTAATTAGGTATGAAACCAATTTAATTAAATTTGCCACCCTACGGGGACAGTATATAAAGCTTGAGGGTCATATTTTAGTTATTCATACAATTCTTTGAACATAAATAATGTTCTTTTTGGTATGTGTTAATGCATATTAGCTTTTTAATTAGATTTTTTAATTATAAAGTTAATAAATTATGAAAAATTCGTGCCGGAGACTATTGGAATTGGTGTACTAATAACATAATAGGCTCTGTTTGTTTTGTAGTCATAATTAATAATAATATGATTGGTGAACTGTCTTATTAATAATGGGAATTGTTTCAACCGCAGAAGTAAACCACAAAAGTAAATGACAATTATCCATAAACTATATGGAGCCAATTTTAGTGAATTTGATTTTGCCTGAAAGCTTATGACTTGTTAGTTGTTTTTTTTTCACAGTATGTACTGATTTTGCATATTTTTGAATATTGGTGTTTTTGAATTCTGCTGTGTGCTCCATTTACTTTCAGACAAAATCAAAATTATACATAAATTAACCCAGTACCTTCGACATTATTATCGTATACTTTTTGTGACGTCAACTTGGGACACCCTGTTTTTTTTTTAAAAAAAAATTCAATAAGCTACATATGTATCTATATTTTATAGGAATAAGGCCTATTTACATTGAATTTGAGCAAAACTAAAAATTTCTTGGTGCATTTTAAGACAATCGGGAAAAAAATCGTCCGCCATACTTTGATAGGTTTTTTATACCTAAAATTAATTTTTAATCTAAAATTAAATTTTGTATAAAAACTACATTGAAGAATTATAAAGTTAGCATCTTTATGAAGAAAGATGTAGTTTTGGTCAAGGCTTTAAATTTAATCTTCATAATCATAATCGTATGGTCGTATGATCATTAACGAGATCATCGTTTTTTTGAATAATGCCATTTATACATAATTAAATTAAAAGTACATAGTTCTGAATGGCTTCCTTGATTTACAAAAGAAAAATCAAAATTTTTTTTCTAATAAAACCGAAAATACTTTTTATTGGTTCTTAAGTTATTTTTATTGTTGAATAATTTAGTCAATCAATGAATACAGAAAATAGCTTAAATAATGAAGTATATCATCTTACCGTCATTTGGGAAAGCAAATTTTTATATTTTACATATTGGTAAATTTTCATCATTATTTTTTTGTATTTATTTTCGAAAAAAAACAAATTTCACATTTGATACGTCTATCATTTATCTAGAAAAATCAAAGATATACAGAGATTTTGGGTGTGCGTGCTTATTATTTTCTTTCAATCAAATTGAAATTGATACAAGATTTTCTGTTCTACTATATATAAAGAAAGATTTTTTTTTTGTTTGTTTATTGTTTGCTTTTACTTGCACACACCATAAAACCAATATTATACATACATTTATATAGATATAAACTTGTACAATCTTTTGCAAAGCCATTTTTATCCCTACTTTTAAAAGCTTAATACCTTTATACTTATTCCAACCCTCTTTATAATCCTATCTATTCTATACCTATTATATATCCACGAAATACACACAAATACACAAATACATATACACATACACAAAATAACCCTCACCAACCTACCTACTTAAATAAAAAAAAAAAAACAAAAAATTAGGTAACATTATTTTATTTTTATACTTTATATTTATATATATAAAAATATATAAATAAATTAAAAATACTCTGCTAACTGATCTCTGTTTCTTTCTGTAGATGGTCACGCCTGATGCTCTATTTACCCTCTTTGGTACGTCTGCACATTTTATTACTATATTAATTATTAATAATTTTAATTTTTACACTAGATTTACTTGTTTTTCAAGCTATATATTTTTCATTTTTTGTTTGTTTGTTTTTTAGTTTTTTATTTTTTTTTATTTTTATTTATAATCATGTTGTTTTTCATGTTTTTTTTTAAACTATTTTTATCGCTTTTTTTAATTTTTTTTTTTTTTTATTTCTTATTTAAGTATAGTTTTTATGTTTATTACATTTAAAATTTAGATGATAATTAGATTTAAAAGTGTTGGTTGAGAAGAAACTTCAATGGAATATTTACACGACAAACGGTGGCAAAATGGTAATTTTTTTTTTTGTTTTGTTGTTGTTTTTTTTTTAATACTTAAGAAGACATTTAGATTGCAAATACTTTTAATTGGATCGTAAATAAATATAACTTCAAAGGTTTTGTATGGTTACATTATTAAAATGTGCTTGACAAAAGGAAATCCCATTGTTAGTCCGATAATAAATTCAATTGAGGAGGTGCTCGCGTGTGGTAGTAATAAATTTATGTGTTAAAGGACAGCAAAATTAAACCATTTTTTTGTTGTTGTATGTGAATAGAATAGAAAGGAAGAAAAAATAAAAATTGAGAAAAATAATAAAAAGAGATAACTTTACAGAAGTATAAGAATAGCATAAATTACATAGTTAAGAAAATGTATTTCTATAGTTTAGTGCTTACTTCCCAGAAAGACGAAGTAATTAAGTAATTGAACAGTGATCGCATCAAAAAACTAGTGAAAATCGATCCTTACAACTATAACTACTAATGACGGACTTTCTGTAGTTATATGACAAAACCAGTTATAGTTATGGATGGTACCACAAATAATTTTTGCTTCCATATACTGTACAGGAAATATAAATGGAAAACTTTGGTTTCATATAAAAATTTTCAAAATTTTGTTCGGGTTTTTTCGTGTTTTCTCCACGACAAAAAAAAATGTTGGTATCTCAGATCGTTAGTTAACACGATAACTTAGATAATAGGGGATCAGCATTTTTTATCCATTTTTAACCCTTATAGGACCCCCTCCCCCATACTAAAATTCAATAAAATGCCAATTTTCTCTCAATTCTTATATGAAATTGAAAAGTTGGGGAGTATCTCTATGGAAGGGTAGGGGCAGTGTAGTTTAGTATAGAAGTCGTGTTAGCTTTACTTAGCAGTCTTTTTCATTTTCATTTGTATACAATTTAATAACAAGGAATTTAACATAAACTCTTTATTATACTTTAAGAGGAATTAGGAGAGATCGGAGAACAACAAAAAAGTACTATACTTATCCAAATTTGTAATTTATGCCAACCATTTACCGTGTTCCTCGTTGTCACTTATCCGATAACAATTTGTGTTCATTCTGTATACTATATTGTCAAAATAATATGAAAATATTTATACATAATAAAGTAAATAATACATTAATGGATTAAATATGGATTGGAATTTAATTACTTAATATCATAAATTATTCTATATCGAAATCATCAACAAAACGTATTATGGCAAAAATTGAAAGTCGCACCACAAAATATTTACTTAGTGTAGCGCCAGAATTACACAGCACTAATGATGCTAAATTGTAACGTCAACCAACGAACTTTATTGAATTATGCTTTAAATTCGCTGTCAAATCTAATAGATTAAAAGTCATGTTTTTAGTATACAAATTACTATGTGTATTTTTACTTACATATATTGTCCCAATTTTGGCATGTTTTATATGATGATGTCAAAGAAAACTATCACAACTTAAAAAGGATAATTTTCCGGACATGAATGAAACTTTTTGAAGTCAGAAATAAAAAAAAAAAAATGTCAAAATTTGCTTTCGTATTTTTCGTAATTAATCCTTCAAACTTGGCTTTCTGTTTTTTTAGTTTCGAACTTTTGAGCTTTTCCTTAGATTGAAGGAAGACTGTTATATGTTAGTTTCGTTTTGACCAATTGGCGTAACTTTAATTTTTGTTTGCTATTTTGCATTTAAAAAAAAAAAAAAAACTTTCTTCTCCACACTGTCCGGAATTTACATTTACAATTTAGACTTTCGTTTGACAATAAAACATTTTAACATTGTTGATGTGTGTGGTTCAAATGGAATTTAAAAATTATTTTTTATCTTATTATGGAGATTTTAAACAAAACATACTTCTTTGCACCCATGTTGACATGTTGTTGTTGTTTTTTTTTCAAAGGTATTTTAAATTATATACATAATAATATATAGGTAGGGATATATAATAAATGTTAAATATAGAATTTAATGAGCTGTCAGAATAAATATTTTTTTTTTCCTAGCCTTGTTATACTTCATATTACAATATATACAAAACCATGAAAATAAACTTTTGCCTCCATTACAATAACATCCCTTTCTATACGTAGTGGTAGATTTTTCCGTTTTTTTTTGAATGACGATTTGTATAATATGAAATAGAAATGAAAAATGACAAATAAATCCTCTTTTCATCCATTGTCGTTTTCGTAAACATTTTATTAAAATTTCTTCTCAACCATATAAAAAAAAAAAATTTTTGTTTTTTATTTTTTGGTTAAGGTAAATGACATATTTTTAAGGACCTCCTCTATATATATACCTAGTAATAGATATATGTATATGAGGAATCCACAATAACATAGTGTAATAATAGACATACATAACAATAATAATAATGATGATGATGATGATCATTGGAGGTGTATTGATTTGTTTTGTTTATTGAAAATAAAGGAAGAAATAAAAAAAAATCAATTGATAAACATGCAGCATCATCGAACTTAAATTTCAATATGCCAACTATGCCTACATATTATATGCCATTTTAAAAGGATGCCTTTCTTTACCTTTTTCTTTTTTTTTTTTTTTTTGGGAAATTTTAAAAGTGTGTGGTTAAAATGGGGATCCTCACAGCTTTATTATTTCTCATACCCACTTATATGTGCGTATGTATATACAAACATATATATACACTACAAAAATGTTGCTTTGTATGGAACATCTATCAATTTATTAGACATTTCTTTGAATTAATGTGGATTTGTAAAGAAAAAAAAAAAATAAAAAAATAAAGTAAATAAATAAGAAAAAGAGGGCCAATGAACGCAGAAGCAAAGGAATTCCTATACAATGTATATGTGTACACATACTTTATATATAGAAGATCCGTACCTATTTCATAATAATTATATTTAGAGAAAATGTTCAAAGATGATGAGTTCCTTGTCGTTAAATATGAAAAGATTCCTTTAATAGGTAAAGATTGGCATCTGAAGTGTGTTTGTGTCATCATCGTTATTATAATGTTAAATAGTCAATTAGAGTAAGTAATATTTTCAATTTTTTTTTTTCAGTTAAAGGTAAGGTAAATGTTCGCTTACATGATGTATATCCAGATACTTTGATGTGCTGACGAAATAATTCGGATCAAAGGATCATTTATTTGGAAAACGGAAATTTCTTTTAGAACATTTCTGAAAATCTCTACTTTTGGTTGTAATATAGGCGTGTTCAAGATGATTTTCTCTTCTTTTTTTTTGGCATGTTTTCTTCTTATAAAGTACATAATGTCCCCAATTTGAAACTAACTCAATATTTGAGTTTGTTTTTGAATTGAAAAGTATGTATTGAGAATTGAGATGAATCATAAATTGTGATCGGTGAAATAATTTTTTACATTGGTAGGCATAGCTAGGAAAACTAACTCCCTTTAGCTCTGAATAAACGATTAGTTTGGTTGGTTGGTAAAGGTGACCAGACCTATTTGCACAATTGTGTCATTTTGTTACCACTAAACACCCTACTTGTTGTTCTGGTCACTCAGGCGGTTCGGCTACTGCTAATTGGAAACGTTAAGGAATCCTTACACCCCTTTGGTTGTTTTTCTATCGATTTCTCCCAGTTGGTTGAAACTTTGGTTGCCCAGTGTCCTGAACCTGGATCTATTTAGTGCCGGACACGTGCAGAATAAATCTTCGAGTATTTCTCCTTTACAGCCTTGACATGTCGTGTTCCGGGAGAGGTTCAGTCTAGTATACTTTTTGGCCAATGACCCATGTATACCACCACTATTCTGGCGGCATGGCTATTTTGCAAGTAACCAGGTTTTTAGATCTGTTGATGAATGGACGAACTAACAGAGCAGACACAAAAGGGTATTGGAACAATTACGTTTTATTTAGACGTAAAATGTTTGATTTAGAGCCCTTCGTTTAGACTTAAAGATGAAAACCTATTTGTTCAGTAAAGTGACATTTTTAGTATGCGTGAATAATTTGTATTTTTCAATATTTTATATGAGATGCGAAAAAAATGTACCTACACCAACTTATCTGAATACGTTGAAGAGTTAGCATACATTCAACTAATAATCTATTGAAGTACAGAATATTATAGGCTAGAGCACAATCATACGTAAAATTATGCACTCCTGTGTAAAACGAATCGTTGAACTGTACAGAGTAGTTTTACAACAGCTTTAATTCATAAATTTATGGTAATTGTCCAAAAGTATGTCGCCACGGTAAAAAGATTTGCTAACACTGCTTTTATGTATTGTCTCCATTGTATAAAAAGTAAGCAGCTTTTCTCGTTGTTTATTATTTTTTTATTTTTTTTAATAGATTAAACTCGGTACTACTCCTCTATAAACAACTTTGTGATGCTTCGAATTGTTCTCGAGTCTGTAAATTTATTTAAGAACTAACGAATTGAATTTTACATTTTCTATTCTTTAGCTGAAAGAACAATGTAATTAGGCCAAAAGACACATAGCAGTTTTGAATTGAAATTCTCCTCTCTTCTTTTTCAGTTGTTGTTGTTGTTTGTGTGTGTGAAAAATTCTTTTCATATTGTTTTCCTGTTGTTGACATTTTTTCTACCACAACACAAACCCACCACCATATGTAGGCATGTATACTCGGTATATAACAAAAACATTTATTTTTTTCACGGAAGCCTTTTTCCTTTCGGTTTGACTTATATGATGGTGCGGTGGCGTCGTGTCGGTCGGCTGAGGCGTACGTCAGTTGACATCCTTCTCATACTCCCTTGGCATTATCGGAGGTGGAGAATGTTTTAAATATTTAGTAGAATTTTGACGAGGAACTGCATTTTGAGCACAGGTTGCAATGGAAAAGAAAATGGTTTCTGGGATTTACTTATTTTCTGTTATTTTTTTATTTATTTTTTTTTTTATTTTTTTGTGTACGTTCTGAAGAAGTTTTTTATTTGAAAAGTTCTTCATTTGTTATTCAAATGTAGCAACATCCTAGATTTACGGCGATGTTACCTGTGGGAGCCGTTTTCACATAGAAAATATCCCAACCTAAAATAAGGGTTTCTTTTAACAGCCATATTTTGTGCATCGTTAAAATGAATTATATAATAGTTCGATAAATTTATACTATATATAGGTATATATAGAGATATATTAAAGGTAGACTGACTGTACGGGGGGTGTTTTTTTTTTTTACTTTTTGGAATCTGTCAGTGGAGAGTATTAAATTCTTATTATTTCATTCGGCCAATAAATTTTATTGGATAATAGTTCAACGGCTCTGTGCGACGCGCAATATTTTAAAAGCTTTTTTTATGTGTGAAAAAAAAGCTTGGCTGATTGAATAAAATATTTTACGACTCTGTGACAGTAAACGCGTGTACTTTGTGTTTATGATTTGTTGCCTGATTGTTTTTATGATTTTATGCCTGATGGGGATGCAGGTAGGGTACTTGTGTGTTTGTGCATAAATTATATTCAGTAAACTCATTCATATCCAATTCATATTTTTATTATGGCCATTTATTAAACATAAGACATGAGAAAGAATGTATGGAGTTGTCTACCTTAGAAAAAATTCATTGCGCTACACTTTATTGTGGCCTTTTTCTTTTCTTTTTTAATAAAATTTATTTTTTGTATGTTGGTATAGTAGATACGTTTTTCGAGTAAACATCAGCATTTATGTATTTTATTATGATGCTATTTGTTTGTACATATTCTCGTTGATCATTCATTTTAACTTATTATGGAGAACAAAAAAAAGCTTACGTCCTGTTTATGAAATTACGATCAAAGTACAATTTTTACATTCTACGTCTGCATTTCTAAATTAACACCGGTAATATTTTTTGTTTTTAAAATGAGGACCAACCATTGTATGTTGAATCCAAACCACCCGGCTAGAGATTAAGAAATACTTATTCCGTTTTAGGGTAAATTGCATCTGTGATTGGCAACTCCAAATTATGAGCCCTATTTTAGTTGGTCAGCAGAAATTGGAAAATGAGAATTGAAAACCAATATAAAAAATCGGTGGACAATGACCTAAAACCTGATCGGATCGAAGAATCTAACGCATCGGAACTGTAATTGGACACCGTACGGGATAATTGCTTCGAATTATACTTTCTTTAGACATTATACTAATTTTGTAACTTCAAATTGTTTGTTGGGTACAATTCTTATCTATGGTACATATTAAAAAACCAATAAATATTGAAAAAGCTTATCAAACTGCCATTTACAAATATTTTATTAAACCGCAGTTATATTTTTTAAATTCATTTTTGATACAAATGTAATGTAAAAATCTAGAAATATGTACAAAAGTACCTACTATATGTACATATGTATGTTGCCAAGGATATTATAAAAATTTAATTCCATAACATTAAGTGCTGTAGTAGTAACCAACTCTACATACATATATTGGGATAAAAAAAAGCTTATCCTTCCCAACCGACATGATGGCATCGTTGCTTCCGCTTTCAAAAATATAGGCACAATGATATATGTATACAAATATATTTCTACAGACAGATCCGCAATTAGGGAATTTAATTTTGGGCCTATAAAATGTTGTTATCAAATAACTTTCAAATATATTAAAGAGAATTCCTTAAAAATGAAAAAAAAAATCATCGATTCGATATTCAACGCAACTTTATGGTTAGAAATGTAAGAAGGAATCATATTGAAAAGAATTCTTTAAAAGCTATAACTAATTCCATCTCTGATTTCGTTGTTCACCCCCGCTTATATGATATACCTATGTTACCAACCCTGTTATACATAATGTAAGCGTACATTTACCCATTTTCGTTGTTTATTTTTACTCCTTTTTTTTAGAACAATAATATACTCCGAATAGTATGTACTACTACATGTACACTTTGTTTAATATTTTACCAACGGATTTTCAACTGTTTTTCCATTACTTAAGCCGATTTGGTTTTTTGTTTTTTTTTTTTTGTTTTTATATTATTTTACTATTCACAGGAGTCTATGGAGATGTACAGCGCGTAAAAATTTTATACAACAAAAAGGACTCTGCATTGATTCAAATGGCTGAACCACATCAAGCATATTTAGGTAAGTATTTACATTTAGTACATTTTATAATCTTTTTTTTTTTTGGCCCGCCTAGTTTTTTGTTAGTGCGAATATTTTCCTAAAAGACAACAAAATTTTACACGTTTTAACTATGTATACATAATATAACTACTATATACAAATATGGAGCAATATTATGTAATGCTAGAAGAATTAAAAAAAGCAACAAAACAAAACTTCCTTTTTAGATTTTGTTTCATTGTTTTCAGACGCTTTTTATAGAAAGCGAAGGAAATTTTTCCTATTAGTAACAGGAAATGGAGATTTATTATTTTTTTTTTCTTATTTTACTCATTAAATTTACTTCATTATATATTTACTGCCAAGCCATACTGTAGGAGAAAACGAAACTTTTTTTTTTTCAAAGTTAGATTTATGTCTAACTTCTATAAAGCACTAATGTACCTACTGTCAGGCTTTGGGCAAGACAGAATAAAGTAATATATAATAAAAGAGAGTTGCATAATTTGCTGAAGTTGGTAATTCGTATATGTTGGTACGTTCTTTTCTTTGTAACATCATTATACGATATTTTTTTTGTATATAATTTTACTTTAGCTTGTGTACATTTCATTAAAATAGTGAACCTTTTAAGAACAATGAATTTTGTTCTGTGTTGCAATTGTGCTGTGCAACAAAACATCATTTCATTTATGAATTTTAAATTTGATTATTAAATCAGTTTTCGATTTTACCGTACCTATTCCAAATCAACTTCTATAATTAATTTTCCCTACAATATAATTAATGGATGGTCCATTAAAAACATTCAAAATCTCTTATATATGTTGGTATCTACATAATGTAATTATTCTGTATGTAATATGCATACTATATGGGTAAAATGTTTGTAGATATTTAAACTGTTTAATGAATTCGTTATCTATAAATTTCATATTTTGTATTCCATGATTAATTATTCTTTGAAGTCAAAAATCCTGCAAATGAGTATTAAACATAATAACATTAAATGTAACATAAAATCACTCATCTTCATCATACATTAAATACAAAATCTGTATGAAATTTGGTTATTGGCTTAGTTGGAGTCATCATCATAAATTAAAATTAATTTATCAATAATATTTAAATTAACCATTTTTTATTATGTACATATGTAGTATATACTGTACATAATGTATATTTTTGGGTAACATATTATGTATGAAACATCACATTTAAATTAACAAAATTTAATTACCAAAAAAAAATCCCCCCTCTATAAAACTGCTTTCATACAAAAAAAAAATCACCGAATATTTAATAGTCACCCCACTAAAGTATATGTGAGCTAAATGTCTGGGGTGGTCCTTGTTCATATTTTATTTCCGTGCAAAAAAAACACAGCGGAAATTTCAAAATCTATCAAACATTAAAATTGGCCTCTACACATACCGCTATTGTAGTCTCTTAGTCTGAGACGACCCCTAATATTCGTCGTTGGTTAAAAATTATTGCCATTGTGTTTGTCGTGAAATTGATAGATGCATAATATGACAGATTTTAACCTAAATTTCGACAATCACCTAGATTTCATGTGCCGAATTAGAAGATTTGTAAAAAAAACAAATCTCTAATCGAGAACATTTATTAATTTGCCTCCTCTACAACAATTAACGACACTTTTCTATTTGAACGTCTTAAAAAAGGTCAAATTTATTAATTTAATTAGAAATATGATTCTCAGAAATTGGTTATCATTAATTACTGATCATTTTAAATAAGTGACTATGGTTTTTCTTTAAAACAGAGTCCAAGTTGTTTGACTTCGGATCTTAAACTAAAATTGTTCAGAAATATTTTCACAGAGAGCGCCGATATAAGCATAACATGATCGATTAAATGAATCATAACACTTCTTCTCAACGTTCTCAATATAGTTTCATTTGTTTTTAATTTTATTAATAAATATTATTATTTTGTCAGAAATATATTTTTATTTATTTTCTTCATATAACCAATACTAATTGACCAGTACACAATAATTCATTTCACCTTAAACATTTTCCGGAAGGAACACTTCTAGTTATAAATTATGCACACTAAAAATTTAACAATTCGACACGCATTAAAAATTTTATCTAAATATCGAAGGACCATTATCGGTGTTTTTATTCTCCATTTATGGTTTTCTTCTTATAACATTCTAAGGATAATTAAGAGAGTGATTTGGGTTTTCTTTTTGTGGGTAATACACGTAGTTATGGTACCTACGTTCTACGTTCAATACACACATCAAGTAAACAACAACTTTTTGTCTATATACTAATTGTAACTAATTAATGATTCTTTTTCCAACAGAACATAAGTACATAAATCTTCATCAAACAAAAACAAAAAAACCTTTTTCTTACTACATACATACATACAAATATTCCTTACCTTTAGATTAGTTCATTGGATTTGTTCAAAATTGTATGAAAATTTTATTTGGACTAATTTTCTTTTGCTGCCGTTTTCTATATGTAGATATCCATTATCCAATTATGTACAATTATTAATGCATGGAATATTTTAAATATTTATACTTAATAAAGTGACTCAATGTGGTGAACATTTGTTCCGGGACACTATCTACATATACTTGTATAGATATAGTAAAAACCATATTGCCAATCCTACATTTTTTTTTTTTATGATTATCTAGCAATAAAACATTGATTAATCAACTCCCGCATGTTAATTACATTCTACATTTTTAATTAATTATTATTCCATATCGCTCTGAGTATTTTTTTAATTTGAATATTTCCGCATCATCATAATAATTTTAATTAATTCTATTGGTCCATTGTACAATTTCCCATGAGTATTATGCATATAATATTCATAAAGTGCATTATTTACCATGTCCTCACATATACACATTATATGTACATACGTAGGTCTAGGTAGTTATTCTATTTTCTCATAGATCCATTCACCTAGCTGTCAGTCCATTTTTGGGATAGTGTTTCCCAACCTATGCATATATGAGATTTTGTGTTATAAAATAATATGAATAAATAGGATAAAGAAAGAAATATTTTACAGTTAAACCCTAGACCCTTCAAGGAACAAATACAGACCAAAGTCCTATGCGAGATTTTCGATAGGAACATTTTGTTGAATGTTTGAACAAATAAGAAATAATAATAATTAGAATCTATGTTTTGTTAGAATTATGTAAGACATTTAAAAAAAAATAAAATATTAAATATAAATTAAAAAAATTTTGTAACTTTGGAAAATGTCTACTTCACACATGAAAAATAAAAATTCTATTCTACATTTCTTTTTGTAATAATCTTTTCAAACAATTTTATCAAATAAGTTAAAATACACTCTGTGTTTTATGTTTTTTGTGCGAATAATTTTCGGATCCACTGTATACGAAATATTTATTAGAGAGTATAACAACGTCAGCTGACAGGCGAGCACTTGCCCTTACTGATTTAATTTTTTAAAAAAATGTTATGCTATGCAAATAATTTTGTTGATTTTTTTTTATTAACCTTCATCCGGGCGCGTCCCCTTCTGTAGCAGCAGCGGGCGCGTGACGGCAGTTTACCGTCTCCCTGTATTCAGTATTTTTTGTCAATCATCACTTCAGTTCAAATCTTCAAAATTCTATAGTGTTAAACATCGTAACTAGAGAATACAACTTCCTCCTACTCCCCTACACACCAACGTGTTGGTCGTTACGTGCGCTTTCATGAATGTGACGATGAACTACCGTCCGCGCGCCCGGATGATGGTTAAATTAAATTTGTTAATTAGTTAATTTAAAATGAATATTAATTACGCCACAGGTAACGCTTTGTAACCACTGATCTGAAACTTTATATGGAAAATGGAAATGTTAGTATATGTACAATGTACATATGTACGTGTTTATATAGCAAGTTCAAATGTGATCGCAAACATACATGTGTTGTGTATGTGTAGATATACATACTATATGTATACATAAAGTAACTCTAAAGTAATAGTAATACAAACTAATCTATAACATTTTGAGTAAAATTTAATATTACATTATTATGTGTAATTATGGTTTTCTATACATTTCACTAATGTTCGGGGGCATATCAATGTTCATAGCCCCTAGCTACATATATTTTGGGGGGTATATTATATACAAATACATTACCTCCATATACCTGCAGATGTATGTTATTGCCATTAAAATGGATCACATTTCTTCCGTACCTACATACATTTATACATATGTATGTACAACACACAATCTCACTATACCTACTCTCTGTATAATACAATTACATAAACATTATCGTATATCCAGTACCTATGACTATTTAACTATAATACCGACCGTGTCCTAATGGCATAACATTCCATATAAAAATAAATTGTCATTAAATTTATTACAATTTTATTTCCAGCCATGAATCACCTGGACAAATTACGATTATGGGGCAAATCGATACGTGTAATGGCTAGCAAACATCAAGCTGTTCAATTACCAAAAGAGGGACAGCCGGACGCTGGATTAACAAGAGACTATGCACAAAATCCATTGCATAGATTTAAGAAGCCTGGAAGCAAAAACTATCAAAATATTTATCCACCATCAGCAACATTGCATTTAAGCAACATTCCGTAAGTGCTTCAATTACTTATATGTACATAATTTTAGTTTTAATAACATTTGGCGCTGGCAGATACGTTTTCCCAAACGTCAGACGTCAATTAAAATTGTCATGTCGTATATCCGATTTAATGATGATGCATTTTTCGTATGATACATATAACTATTGATATCATATCAGTGCTTCAGCACTTCAGCAATTTCACTATTGAAATAAAATTCTATTATTTTTCTGCAATTGGAGTTTCTCATTTTAATTTCTCGATATTTTATAGAATCTATCTTTGATTTTTCTCCATACAAGTAGTTGTATTGCTATTGAGTGCGGAAATTGGCGTGATTATTTGGACTCCACGTTAGTTTAACGTAGTCTGATAGGCCGTACTTGTATTCGCGTATTGTGGATGTCCTACATAGTTGAATCCAATCAAAATCGTCATCATTAGGTATCACAAATTTAGTTGAACGTTTCGCCACTGCATAGGCCATACATGGTGTTTAGTTGAGTTTGATATAACAGCAATAAAATTTGTCAGTCAGGATGCCGGATATAGGATGCACTACTAATCTACTATATAATTAATGAACTTTCAAATGTTAGGTAATTTCATAAGATGATTAAATTTTATAAACATTTTTCCGCAAATTCGTGTAAATATTTTCCAAATCGGACGACAATATTTTTTTTGGTTAGGTCCTTCGTATATCTATAAGGAAAAAAAATTGACCGTTTAGCTATCATTAAGTGCGTCAGGAAATAGTGTAGAAAAGACATCGTGTTGAGAATCGATGGATTGTAGTTTACCCACAAGTCTATATACAAATTAAAGCTGAGACTTCTACGAATCCAACGATATATACATATGTAGGTGTTTCGGTTTATTATGTCTTTTGAGGTTAATTTGTATTTTGAAATTTAATTCGTTGGTCGGAATTTAAGCCGTTTTTAGGCGTTCTTTAGTATGGAAATACGTGTACAATTCTATACAAATTGATTGAAAACGTTAATATTATTATCTTTCAGATCAAATTTATAAAATTCGGAAAAAAAAATTGTAGTTCAGATTTTCCCAATTTTCCCTGCCATTGAAAATGATTTTTGTTTTGTTGTTGTGAATGAAAACTATATATCATTGTCAATTGCTTTTCACCATAATCATGTGTTAAAAGTAAAACAAAAAAAAACATGCATTATTCAGTGTGTAGCCATCCTTAGATATTCAATGAAAATTCTTAAACTACGGGACTATTGTTCGAACTCCAGTTAATTACTTTTCTCTGTGCAAATATATATTGGGTCCACCGATGATCATTACGATAGAATATAAATATGCCAGTTAAATATTTTATATAATATTTTTAAAAAAAATATCCTTACATGTATAGAAAAAACTTTCCTCCCGTCCATTGCTGGTGATAAGAATTTTGCTGTACATACAATACATCAAATATGTAATTTAGAAG
This sequence comes from Platyura marginata, assembly GCA_026745375.1. NCBI lineage: Eukaryota > Metazoa > Arthropoda > Insecta > Diptera > Keroplatidae > Platyura > Platyura marginata. Next base: position 26,639 of record JANSTT010005314.1, read on the forward strand.
AGAAATCTTTTTATATTATGTATGTACATACTCGTATATAGATGTATCTAAAAAAAAAACATTTCGTGTATAGCAATTCGTAATATAATTCCGTTTAACTACACTCTCTTGATTGTTATTATGCAAAAGAAGAGTTTTAAATTTAATGAACGCTTTCTGCAGAAACAAAATGCTTTATAATGGATTTATAATACTAAGGTATTTGTTTTGTACAGATTACTTTATCCATCCATGGGTATTTAAAGCAATTTTGTGCAGTACAACGCTTATGGGGTGGGAGTGGGATACATATATATATATATATATATACATACATACATATATAAATATTTATTATATAAAGTGAGCTGCGGTTTAGTTAAATATTTGTAACAGCTTTTTAGTAGGTATTATCGGTTGTGTTCCTTTTAATTTTAGTCAAGTTTTAGTAGTAACTTTGTGGTCTAGACATTGAGTGCATCTACAACTAAGTATAATATAACAAAAAGGATATCAAAGGGTTAATTTTATATTTAAATATGATGGTGGATACTAGATACGTAACACTATAAACTTTTCAAAAGTTTTATTTAACGATAAAAAAATAGTCTGAGAAAATATTTTGCAACATTTTTGTTGAATTTTTATATTTACAAGCTTATTAATTAACAAAACCAACCCTCCAACTTTGTTAAAATGCTATTTTGTACAATCAGGATCAATTTGACTACGGTTAGACCCATTATATATGATACAAGTGACATATATTGCCGGGCGCCACAACAACAAAAGAAACACCATCCTATATTCTAACTATATACTCCGATATTACTGGCATCCTTTATGAGACTGGTTCTGCTTTCTACAGATAAAATGAAAATTTGTACATGCTACGTATACAGGGATATTATTAAAAATATGAAACGTGTCAGCCCGTCTATTATAATGCAACCCTTAAACTCTAACAACAATGAAAAAGTAAAACAAATTCTTACGAAATTTAAAATGTAAATAATCGACCACAGAATATCCATGGCAAAAGTAAATTCTACATAAAAGCTTTCCTTAATTTTTGTAAAAATTAAATTCATCACGCTCTATAACAAAACCCTTAATTCCAGCATCCAAAAAGCATAGGCAGTGACATAAGAAAAATAGATTTGCCTATAAATCTTATAAAGCAATTATCTTACGACAAAAAAATATTTTCAAAAAAGAAGACAAAGAGTGAGAGTTTCTCCGTCACACCACCAATACCATTCCAGTGGGAAATTGTTTTCTTTTACCTAAACTACCATACTTCACCCCAAATAAACTTAAGTATCATTACAGCTCTATAGAAAAACCAGTTCAAACACAGATTTTAAAGCACATTTCTCATAACTCATGAATACAGAAGGAAATCGCCTCAATTTATTTTGTTATTCAAAAGAAAATCTCTTTTCACAACTCATCTCTCGTCTCCCTATTAATTTTTCTTTTTTTTTTCTTTTTTTTTGCTATTGTTCACTTAATATTCTACCATATTTCCTTATTCAATAAATTTCAATTTAATTTGGTGTACTTTATTTGCAGAGCAACTGTAACCGAAGAAGAAATCCGTGAAGCTTTCACCAAGGACCAATTTGAAGTCAAAGCTTTTAAGTTTTTCCCGTAAGTATTATAGGATATAGAAAACTGCATATAATGCAGAGATGGTAAAAATGAATTTTATCGATTTGTGGATTAAGTTGTATAGATATAAAACATTTTTTAAGCATGCGTACAACAGTGAAGGCTGACAGCCACGTGGTTTTTTTTTCTAGAATACCGTCAAAAATTCATTGGAAGGTTCTAACCTTAATCGACCTTTAAATGCATAAATAAAATTTAAAAAAAAAACTACCCGGTTAATAGCAGAGAGAAATTATGGTTTTTGACAATTTTTTTGTAAAAAAAAAAAATATAGAATGGGAAAATTGATTTTTGTTTATTATTTTAAATATAGAAACTGAGTGTTTAATGTTTAAAATTAGAATTTGATCATGGATACTCTTCCCTGAATGAATTTATGGTGATTTTCTCAAAAAACTAAAATCGTTGTTGTATAGATACATAGAATAATTAATTCCAAATTTTTTACCAAAATTTCTAAAAAAAAAATACATTTTATTCGTATCTAATAAAATAAATTTAAATTTAATTATAGAAAAGACCGCAAGATGGCACTACTTCAACTCGGTTCCGTCGAAGAAGCCGTTTTAGCACTGATAAAAATGCACAATCATCAATTGTCCGATACAAATCATTTACGCGTGAGCTTTTCCAAATCAAACATCTAAGCACATTCAACAACTGATTTCTTTTTATTTTTATTTTTACAATTATTTTTATCTAACTGATTTTAATGTTTTTATTTTTATTATACATAAATATAAATATTTATAATATTTTAGACGTAAAAAGTATTAATTACACACCAATATTATCTTTTCGTTTTTAATCAATTAGATTGATTAAAATTATTTTTAAACATTTAATGTTAAATTTAATTGATGGATCTGATTTTAAAACTACATATTTATTTGATCTGATTTAGTATATATATTAATATTCAAAATTCAAAATTACTTATTGCTTAGTCCCAGTTTGTGTAATTTATAAAATTACAAAAGTTTTAAACTTTTTTTTTAAAAAACATTTTTT
>JANSTT010005325.1:0-29268 GCA_026745375.1 Platyura marginata
ATGTGTATACCATAATTTTCTAGAAATATTTTTCGTTTTTCTCCTGTTTTGACATCATATAAATACATGTATGAAACGAACGTATTGAGTTCACCATAACTACATATGTATGTATATGATGTGTTGCAAACATTGCTCCTCCGGAAAAACCAGAACCAGTAAATCAATATGTTTGATTTGGTCAATCAGCTAACCCATTTGAAAATGTATGATGACGTGTGATGCATTTTCTTCTTTCATTCGTTTTTCTTTTATTTTTGTTTTTTTTGTTTTTTTTGTTTTTTTGTTTTTCCATTATGCGATGTTTTCTATTTTCTTATTTACAGTATGTACATATATATTGTGTGCTTCCATATAGCTACCTTTACATGGTTGCTATCTGTGCTCTCTGTGTAAAAATTGTATTTTTCCTGGGTCCACCATACATCATGATAGTTATATTTATTATTCGTTTTGGTAAATGGGAACATACAAATCATTCAAACTCAGCTATTGAAAATAAATATACTCAAAAAAGTACATTATGTACATACATAACAGGCACGAAGCGTGAATTTCTCGTTAAGGGGAGTACATACATGATGAAGAGTAATGTATATTTTTGAGGTCATCGTTTTATAAATCGTTAAAACTTTCAAATGTAGATTTTGTAAAAAAAAAAAAATCTTTTAGTTATTTACTAACTTTTCCTATAGTGTAAACTTCAAAAAATCATAACTTCGAAACCGCTAGACCAATTTTGATGAGTTAGAACTTATTTTTGAGGGAAGTGAAGAATCTTTTTGATAAAAATATAATTAAAATAAGATGCGGAATATTTTTACTATTCAAAATTAAGTTAAAATATAAAAATAAAAAGAAATCGACATGTGTCAAAATAAAAAAAAATTATTTTTGATATTTTCTTTGATCCTTAATTTAGCTTGTGACAAGAACTTGGGATGCAGTTTTGTTTAGCAAGATATAACAATTTTTATTATTCAATGTTAATGAAAAATTATAATAAAGATGAAATTGCAATTTCAGCAGTTTGATGTAAATTCTATCCCCCCTCAATATTTGAAATTACTCACTTGTCTACGGATATATATCACGTTTACATGCAGAGTTGAAAGATCGAGTTAGGATCGAATTGAAACAAGAGGTTGAAATTCAACTTGCGTTTATATGACACCATTTCAATTCAACCCAGTAAGAAAAGTAGAGTCGATTCGAGGAGTCGAGTCAACCTTGTTTCGACTCGACTCGCGTTTATATGATAACTTAACCCGGGTTGAACCAGGGTTTAACTCTTCATGTAAATGTGGTATTTGAACCAGTATGGTAATAAAAAAAACCCCACTTCACTATTTTGTGTTTTGATTCTTCGTCCAAATATCATACATAGATGCCCCATTTGCCGATATATATTAGAAAACATTTCTATTTAGTGTATGCTACCCTTAGTGCATACAATAAAATAACAGTCATAAAATCCAATTCTTTCATGGTTAAATTATTTTCAAATATTGAGCACTTCTCCTTTATCTATTACTATTCTATTCCTGAGAAAGTTACAAATTTTGTCGGTGTATGTTGAAGGCGAAAGTTAACATAAAGTAGATAAAGAAAAACAAAAAAAAAATGTTAACAAAGCAAAGCAATATTTGATATTAAAATGAGGCACGGACAATATTTACATTTTTATAGAATTTCAATCGATTAGCATCACCGTACGATACAAATTTAAGATTGACGTATAGTCAAAGTCACTTTGAATAAATGTAAAGTTATGGTTTATACAAAATGCAACCCTTCTTTGAAAACCAATTTCAACGGGGTCAGTTCTAGTGGTAATACATACATATGTGGTGGAAATATCCTTCCGGCTAATATGCGGGATAGAAAATGAAATACAAATTGCCAACTCCAAAGATAAATGAAAACTGGTAGCTATGTATCTATCTATCTATATTTAAGTTATCTACTATGTACATTGAATATATAGATATAGATTGCATTTAAACATATCTAGTGTATAACAAAGAGAAGATGCCATTTTCAACTCTCGTTTTAAAATAGTGCCATGTCTGTCTGTCCATCTGTCTTTCACAATGTCACTTAAGACAATAGAGAAGTTGAGAGACAGGGCGATGTCCTCAATAATGCGCTTTTGCACTTTATGCATTTTATTTTGCACAACATGAACTTGTACACTGTTCAGTGTACAGTGTACATTGTACAATGTACACAACCCATAGCATGGATTATACATATTTTGTGCATTATATAATATAAGTATGTATTGTATCATCTTATTTTTGTCTTGATTAGTATATACAACAGGGTGTCACTTAAGTTATGGAAGAAACAATTATGCTATTCGCAAATTTTAATATTTGGAAAAAATAGTGTTATGCATGTAAATTTTTGTAATTTAAAATTATGTACATATGTATCAGACACGAAGGGTCCTTGGAAGTAAGGGAATGAGTAATAATATATTTTGATAACACATTCACCGAACGAAAAATGAAACCGACTACAATTTAGTTTGGTATTAAAAACTTAAAAAATGCTTAGATGCGTAAATACTTTAACTAACTGTCTTGTGTATTGTAACATTCAAGTCAAATAGCTGAACTTATATGACTCATAAATATTATATTTCACATTTCTTTTTAATTTATGAATGAAAATGATATTCTATAATATAAAAAAAAAGTTAGTTCAATTCTTTTTGATTAAATTTTATTATTTTTTATAAGATTATCCTATCCATTAAACGGTCTCAGTTACATTCTATAAATGAAGAATTTAAATTTATCATTTTGCGCTTGTGTTTCTATTTTAAATATTGTATACATTACTACTATGATTTGTGTACGCAATTTACGACCAATAAATGCACATGCACACAAAAATGTTGAAATAAATTAATTCATAAAATATTCAACGTACACGCAATTTTCGTTGGCATATCATTGATAATCTTCGATGTGATTGAAATCATTATGATATTTTAATGTCACTAACCTGCCCGACTGTATACGCACGCCTACGCATGATATACGAATGCATATCACATATGTATATATATATATATATATATATATATATTTATATCTGTATATAATGATGACAAGGTACACAAATATGTATGCACTTGTATTGTTCATATAAAATAAATTTATTGCATGCAATTTGTGTAAATGAACTCAAAAATAAATAAATGTTTAATTTAGTCAGAGCTGCCATGTACAATATGACAATATAGTATGGTTCAGAGTTCATAAATATATGGTCTGCGGACCTAAGAAATTTTCTCATTCGAATTTGAATAAAAACAAATTCGAAATACTTGGCTATAAATTGTCATTACTTTTTAAGTAGATCAACGAAGAGTTTCTGGATTGCGATCGACAACATTTACCAATGGCTCTGATGCTAATAATAATGTCTATAATAAATAATAATAACCGAAACTTTACTATAGTCCGCCATATAAAACAGCTCAAGAAATACTGATTGAATTCATTAAGATGAAGACGATGAATACCAATATTTGTTTTTTTTAATAGCGATTATATATATGCCGTAGAAATGGCGGTAGATTTAGGTATATTTATTGGATATATGTACTACAACAGAACTCTGACAGAATTATGCAAATTAGAACTTACCATTTTCATCTTTATTCAGCCACCGATATGAAGGTCGTGGCTGTTGCTTTGACCGCATGATGACATATACTCTGATGATTGGAGACTGATAGTCGGGAGGCTATGTTCTATCTGAAAATTTAAAGAAAAGAATTAAATTAACTAAAAAAAAACAAAACAAAAAAAGATTATTTTAATTAATGACAATAAATTATTTATAGAAAATTTATAAATAAAAAAAATTCCAAATGGCCATCGCATTGAGCGTTACCGCTTATATACAATTTTTTAAAATATCTTATACACATATACACTGAGAAAAATTTATGAAATAACTCAAAGCTGAAGAATCATAAATTTCATCTACACGAAGGCATTAATTATTATTTATTTTTCCTGTCCATAACATAATAACACGAAGATTTTTATTTTCTTTATTTTTATTTTTTAAATGAGGGACGACAGATAATATAACGTCAATTTTATTTTACTTTAATGTTGTTTAAAAACGTTTATTTCATATATTATATCAAGGGAGAGATGTTTTGTTAAAACAGATGTAACCAATAAATAATCTTATTGTATGAGACATGAGCTTGAAACCCATAAATCACAAAATATTTCGAACTCTTCTTTCTCTTCTTCTGTGTATCTGCAGCGACCAGAGTTTGGTGTATTATATAAACCAACAGCAAAGTAAAAAGGTTCTTTCTTTTTTTTTCATTTTTTTTTTTAGAAAAAAAGTCATAAAAAATATTACAAAAACAGGAGAAGGAAACGTTTTCCAGTTCATGAATGTGAGTTGCGAAGGTTTATTACTTTTACTATGTATGGAGAGAGAAAAAATGTCACAAAATTATTGTATTGAAGTTTGAATTATTTTTATTTTTAAAAAAATCATTATCACGGACAATGGTCATGACGTAAAATTATGAAGACCTCCTTTTACATACATACATATGCATATAATAGTATTGTTAATCATTTTCATAATTAGAACGAACATTTACACATAATAGAAAACATTTCAATGGTCAAAATTTTGTATACTGATATTTTCACTACCAAATAATATAGAAACGGATCTTGGAATTAAAATCTGACATAATTATTGCGTCTTACCCAACAAAATTCAAACATACAAAATATTCAATAATTAAGTTACACAAAAATATTTTGTTATAATTATTAAGTCAAAAAATTACCAATCGTCGTTTGCAAATTGAAAATGTTAAATAGACCGCATCGTGTGTATCCAGTCATCTTAAAATGAATTAGATAAATTGGAAAGTAAAGGCATGTCTTATATAAAATGAATGTAATTAGCAATAAATTATAAATTTAAATATATACTGAAATGTTTTAATATTGAAATGTGTAATTTATAGTGTTAATTAATTCTTCCAATATTGGGTAAAACTGGATCTGGTACTGATTGCATACTTAATTAGTAGCGGAACATTTTCAACGTGTTTTCACTTTAATTTTATTAATTTTCTATTAAATGAATTTATTGTCGGTACGCGCGGTACATTATTTTATGTATGTAGAATCAGCAAACAAACAAAAAAAAAATATTAAAATAAATAAATAAAACCATTAATAATTAATTTTCCCAATTAAATATTAAATGCAAATATAAATAATCATTTGCTAATTAAACTAATAATTCAATTTGTTTTCTTGATATATTTTTTTTTTTTTTGGAACGGATTAAATATTTATATTGAGAGAAAAGTGAAATTATCAGTGGATTACTATTCTTTTCCTGTAATTCCTCACCACGTCATAAATAATTCCCATTTCGTTGGTAGGTACACTATATTTCTGGTGCTTCTGAACGCACTTGTTGCTAACTATGTCGAAAATGTCGAAATTATTCTACAAAGAAAAAAAAATGTTTTGATCCTTTTAAAATCAATTTCATTTCCTCTCGATAAGAAGTAAATTTTCGATTTTTCGCAATTTAAGTAAATCCATTTGGACCATTGTTATAGGTTCCCGAAAAAATTTGAAAGATATTTATTTTATACATAAATATTATTGGAGGTGGCTGGATTATGTACCAGTATTAATATTATTATTGAGTGTTACATAATCTATTTTTGTCCTGAATTTTATATTCAGACATTATACAAAACAAACAATACAAGGAGATATTATTTACATAAAAAAAACATGAATACTTTTGACAAATTTGATAGAACACTCATTCAAATTCATTAACAAGATTATCTTAACTTTTAACAAAAAAAAAAAAAAACCCCAACCTAAAAGAAACTTGAACGAATACATACAACTCTCTTTTAGAAGTATATTCTCTACATCTAAGATAGATGTAGATCAAAGTAGAACTTTCTATCTCAACTTTATAAATTCACTTTAGAAATAGAAGCAATGACGAAGAGAAAAAGAAATATTCTAGATAAGCTGTCACCATCTATTATTTGGTTTATTATTTTATATTCTTCTGGCCTGTGTGGCACGAAAATTTGAATGAACATATAAAAAAAAATGAGAAGCAATAAATTTCAACTCCTTTCTACCGTGATCTCATTCCAATTTCTACTATGACACATGAAAATAAATAAATTAAAAAGATTTATCCACCATACGACATAAAGAAAATATTATATCATGCCTTGACAGTGATATACATACACCCTATGGTTTTTTTTTTTTTTTTTTATATACAAAAGTTGTACAAGAATTTCATATCTTGACCTGATATGGATGTCTACAGCCCGGGGTGTCCGTTCGTAGATGGAAAAGCCATCCAGCTTGTCAAAAACTTGTAAAATATTGGCCGTTTCCCATCGGGCCACCATCGTTCCCATATATAATACGTTCTGAAAAGAACTAACCTCTTTCCTATCTATCGGTTTTTTTTTTGTGTTTTTAGTTTTATTTTTGTATTTTTTAGATTTATAACAGTGAGGGTGTTATCAGAAAAAAAAAAAAAAAAAAAAAAAAACAAAAATTGTCACACAGGGTAGAGCATAGACCAAGCGGCTGTTTAATTTTACAAAGCTATATAATAGAGGGCACACACACTTTTATTACTAAATTAATTTTGTTACCATGCCCATAGGCCATATCCTATTCCGGATGCTGTGTACTTAATTTGTCGAAAATACTTAGTATATAAAAGAGAATCGTTCGATTATTTACGTAATTTGCAACCTAAAAACCACTTAACAAATGAACGCCACCATAGAGCATAAATTTTTTAATTAAATTTCATAATTTTTAATGGTAATGGATGGAACACATTAGGGGCACATTATGTAATGTCTATTAACGTCTTGTTTTACTTTTTGTGGTAAGTTTACTTGGCCATCCATGATGCGACCATGTAAGGGATGACATTTTATTTAAAATATTTCAAAAGGAGTATTTTTCGATTTAATTGTCTATGCTCCTATAATAATGCAATGACAGCGGAGAAAATAAATTTAATTTGCGGAGAGAAATATTAAAATAAAAAAAAAAATCACAATTAATATAAAATTAAAAGCTCTTTTTATCTGTGAACATCAGTACCAATGTAACCCGATGATTTGAGCGCCGCCCCTGTTTTTAAGCATTCCTGAAGAATAAGAAGAAAAAAAAACGTAACCTGAAATGATTCTGATGAATCGAATCGTATGAGAGATTTATGATCGACAGGGGAGTGGATTTTGTGCGTGTGAAAAGAAACCCCAGTGCGGTGGTGTATAAAAAGCGATGTGTGTGTATGGTGGCATCAGTGGGTGGTTGATGGTGGTGCTGGGTGAGATGTTGGGATGCATGGTATTGGGTACATATATATGAAAGTTCGGTCATTGGGATGAGTATGAATAAAAATATTTCTCTTTTATTTCCTTTGTTCGCATTGAAGAAATACCAGGTGATCACTTTTGGTTTGACTTTAAAGAGACGAAAAGCAAAAAAGAAACATCGAATTCCGTATTATCGAAGCCAAAAGCTACCTATATTATATGGACGTGTCAAGGCAACGGGAATGGGTCATTTGATGTAAACGCAATTACAGTGTAAGGACACTTTTACGGTTGAAGAAATGCTATGGTGGTTTTATGAGTGCGGTTAAAAGCTTTGTTGCTGTGGCATCTTTTAAAAATGGTTTTTCTGGAATGAGATCGGGTTTTTTTTCTTTCTTTCTCAGATGCCCCAAGAATAATGGGTGGTGAAATTTATGGTATTTATGGACATTGTCTTATATGCTGTATTTCAGATATAATTCAATGTGGCTGTGAGTATCTATAGCATTTAAAATATTCCCTTTTAATGGTAATGATGTCAGAACAATATTTCTCATCACTTTTCGAAACGTTCTTATTAAGAATACAATTTGGAGAATACATTTGATTAAAGGAAATATTTCTAGCTTTTTTTTTTCATTTATGATTGTCAATAAATAATGATCTGTTTCTGAAAACTTTCAAAAAACAAAGCAAACGAAGAGAGCAAAAAAAAATTTCAATTCATTTGTGAATGATTTCGATAAATAACTCAAAATTACAATTATATGGTTCATAGAAATGAATTTGGGGCCTGCCTATGGTACGAAGACAATTAGTACGTTGGGCGACATCATTTTAGTGTTACCACTCTTAAAATATGTCACAATAAAGTAGCCGACATCGCCTCTGTTTATTGTTCGTAATTAAAAATGTTCGTCGCGCTCTTTATAGCAGTGGTTACAATTTAGAACTACAAAAAGTATAAATGTTGGCAAAGCTACTTATTTGGTTGAGAACAGTTTAATCATAGTTAGTATAAAAAAAATGGAAGAAAAAAATCCCATTATCGAGGACAAATTCATAATTTTTTTTTTTGTCCACCAACAAAGCGTCGGCATCGTTTTAATAAAAACCAAGAAAAAACCGTCAGCGATACGTCATTGAACTGCTTAAAATTCGTATAAATTCTATATATTTGTAATAAATATGCAATTTTAATGATTGATATGTCAGTTCAAGTATTTTTATTGCTCAACTTAATTTGGATAAAATTTATTATTTTTTTGGGTTTTATGACCGACGAACTACTCTCTTGAAAAACCATAAAAAAAACAACATAAATTTGTATGATTTATTGACTCAATGTATGTATTATGTTTGTTCGATTATGTATGTATGTGTGTAAATTTTAAAATGAACGATCAACGGCGCAACGGACACATCAATATAGTTGCACAAATATGTAAATGTACAAATAAATAATTATGATTTTAAAATATATAAATACTAATTAGTGTTGCCAGAGGGGTTAATTTATATTTATACGTCATAATTACTTCAAAGCAAGTCACACATCATATCACAGGATTTGTGTTTTCATTTCAATTTGCATTTATAGAAATTCATGTGTACATACAGGTTTACATTAATTTTAATTAAATATGGTTTATTGCAATTAGCGTAATAAATTTTATTTGCATCGTTCGGTGGCTGAGTGTATACTGTATAGTGAAATATTGAGTGCAGTTGTCTATTTTTTCTATATATGTAACATAAAATGACGCATAACTACGGTCATATTTGAAATAAAACATTTAAATGTTTCGATTCTTGAAATATATAAATAAATTCTGTTGACAGTTCAATTAATTTTAATATTTAATTTTTTCATTTTCTAAAATTGAAACATTGTTATGTTTGAAAATTGAAACATTGTTATGTTTGAAAAATATCGAATAGAAAATTTAACCATTCTACTTTACAATTTACTATCAACTACAAACTATCGTTGCATGACTAAGACACATTTTTACATGCGGATAGAAATAAGATGACAATACAAATCAATCAATATGTCAGATGGGTATAATGACTGTGCATATTTATTGACAATTCCATCAGTTTTCGTAATATTTTTATTTAGATTCGTGAAGGCATAGTTGGTTTAGCTTTTTTTTTTAATCTGTAAGTATAGCTATGGACTTTTGGTTGAGATCTTTTTAATTTTTTTTTTAATTTTTTTTTTTTTACTTTAAATCATGCCGAACAATATGCCTTATGTTCAATGGCTTTTGAATATTGTGATAAAATAAATAGATCTGTCAATTTGCTAAAAGTTGAATGGTGATGAAATACATAATTTTGTTCGTCTACTTTTCTATATTGATCGAGAAACCGGACTAAACATTTCTAACAAACAATTATAGTATGTCTATGTAGTTTCATACCTATAATATTTTTATATTAATTTATCGAATAAAAGTCGGTAATGCAGATGATTTTTAAATTGTTTTTTTTTATGATAAAACTCCGTTTAAAACATTAATGTAATTATTTAAGTAGCAAGGCAAAATTCCTTCAAGTTTAATGACCCAATGAACCCAAACGTATAGATATTCCATTGTAAATATATAGTTTAATACGCTAGACGATGTCCAGCTTTAGGATTAATAATATAAGTCCTATTACTGTGGCTGACTGAAGTTAATCAATATGGGGGTTGATTTGGAAATTATACGAAATCAAATCAACATTAATATATGGATTGCTCTTAAGAATGAATTCAAAACCTTTCTTTTCTTTTTCATCTTGACTTCCATATACGTAATGTATGCCAGTATGTTTACAAATATATAGCACACAAAATAAATACGATTTAGAGCATTTGAGTAAGTAATTTCAAGGCAGGATCTTAAAAATTTACGGCATAGATTTACCCCACCTGACTGTATAAAAACGTACCATTAACCCCACCCAGGGCCACATAAAAAAGTCTCAATAAAAAATCGAATCACATTTCTGCTGTCAATTTATAACCAGCCATGAAATCAAACAACCTCATCAAATAAACTAGACATGCCTCTGTCATTATCATAAACAATTCGAAAAGAACAAAAGTCAATAACCATATCAATTCGACTCTCCCTCATCGTCGTCGTAGTCATCGTTCCCCGTTCCCATTTGACTCTACGATACCATACCATACCAGAAAGAAAAAAAAGTCTATATAAAGCTCTACAACAATCCATGTTCTCCAATTTAATGCCATCAAAGTAAAACAATAATCTATTTTGCTTTTAACGTTATTTTTTTCTGCTCGTTGCTCTATTTATGCTGTATGGATGGATGAATGGTATATAGCAGTCGATATAAAACGTTATGTATGTATAGTATGTATAGTCAGTCCTATGGTTTTTTTTTTTTTTTTTTTGTAATGGCCAAAGGTATACGAACGTCGATCGTTCAATGTTGTACGTTTTGCTAGATTATGTAGAGGTTTGCTCAGTGCTTGTCTTATTTGACTATAGCAAATGTCCCATTATTGTAACAACCTCTTGACCATCAATTTGAATGTTCCAAGGCACTCTCATTAAGGGGCGAAAAACGGTCATTTGTTTTTATTGGCCTACATCTCCTAATGCTTTTTGAGCATTTTTGTATATAATTCTGTTGCTTTCAATGTTCCCATTTTAGCTAGTGGTGGCGTATTGTCACAATGCCATCATACATACATAAATATATATATATATATATATATAGATCTTTTCTCCTATATATATATATATATGTATATATGTACATATATATAAACGAGTAGAATATAGTGGATATCTCTACAATGGGCTATGTTCGCCTTTACTTCTAAATGGGGGAGGGGACGACGACATGGATGAAGTACGGGAAAGGAAGGAGAATGAATATTTAGATGTCAATTGTTATAGACACGAGACTTTATATCGATAAGCATGGCTTTGACGCTTGAGAAGATATTTTTGCCTTTTAAAAGGCTTCCGACGAGCTTTATTTTAATGCATCAAGGGGATAAGTTTAAAATGTATTTATCGATTAGTAAATACACAACGACCACCACCTGTCCGGTTCAGTTCAGTTCATCTCCCTAATCTAGATTTTTCTCGTTCACTTCTATTTATTTATTTTTTTTCATTTCTTCTTTTTTTTTCTAGTATATTTTATATTCATACAATGGTGGACATGGTCGCCTTCAGAAACATTACTATTTATGGTTATATACACTAGCTCTGATAGTTAAGGGTTGATCGATTTTTTTCTGTATTTTATATCAGCACACAATATACGTTCCCATATCCATTGCCATATCAAAACCCGTCCAATAAGCCATTTACTCTTTAGTAGCTGCCATAGAGTAGAAAAAAAAGGAAAAAAAAATCACTCAAGATATACATAGTCCCCTTAAACCCCCCTCCCCCCTTTCGTTTATAGCTATGCCATATCTCCATATATAGATTTGTATCAATAGTGCAACCTCTTTTATAATATACTATAATGAAGGATATATGTTTGTAGGTAGATAGATAGGTAGATAGGTATTGCAATGCCATCTTCAGTAGATTCATTTAACCATCTTTCGGGAGAATAACAGTTTTTTTTTCTTCTTCTTCTTCTTCTTCTTCTGCTCCTTCTTTTCCACCTTCATATATATAAAATTGTGTATGAACCATTTTGCATTGTATGATGTTGATGATGGGCCACATACAAAGAGTATTCAGGATAGAGGCGATGTGGATGTAAAATGATGGAATGAGTGGCATCGTATTACATAGCAAAGTCAGTGTTCCCATATATTAAAAGGGATGAAACAAACTTATGTTATGAAAACATGTTTTTATTCGGTAATGAATAAATTAACATTTTAATTTGCTTTTCACTCAATTTTCTTTTGAAGTAATTTTGGATATTTTATTGATGTGTTTATCTGCGTTGAGTAATACTAATGGGTGGTGGTTTGGTTGATGGGTATGGGTTTTTGGTATGGCTGCTAGTGATTTTTCGATTTTGCCTAGTAGACGAGTTTGTGTGGATATATTAAACAAAACAAAACAAAAAAATGGTTTTGTTATTGATGTGAGTTTTTTTTTTTTTTTTTAATAATTTGTGTAGTTGAATTTCATTTAATAGACAATTTAAGTAATCGATTGGAAATATTAAGACAGTAGTAGCCAACAGTTTCAATTCTATAAGAAGAAAAAACAAAATTTTGCCTTCTTAAGATAATTTCTCTAATACCTAAATTAAACAGAAAATTTGTTAATAAACAACTGAATATTAGGAATTTTAACAAATTAATGAAAACAATCATCAAATTTGGAAAATGTCTAATGTACAATACTCATAATTACTATACCCTAATCGATAATAATTCACTATTCAATATATTACTAGGTCCCATCCATCATACAGATACCAAAATATGTGCACACCACAATAACATTAAATCGAATTTTCCTTAAACAGTAAATTAAATTACTTTCGCAACAAAAGAACATCCCCATCAAATTACCAATGTCCAAAAACATCCGCTTTTTGAATTGTATGCCATCTGCCTGTCATTGTTTGATGCATCTCTGCAATGAACTAACTAACATACATATAAATGTATGTACCACACCCCCAAAAACACAATACTGTGTTTTACTCAAACGTTTTAATGGAATGGGGATGGAAGAAGGTGGATACCGGGACTACAATATAACATATATCACTAGAAAATTTATATAAATCAAAATCTCATAGCGTCGCATAGCGGCTCCGTCATACTGTCATATTTCCGTATATATTACATTACAATCCACATCCATATTTATAACGATCAAATGGCATAATAATCAACATAATAAAATATAATAACATTTAATAATAATAGTTTTGCTCATAATCATCATCAACAATGGATTGGATGTCTGGTTGATTGCGGCCGGCCGGGAAATTTGCTGGGCTATAATAATCTGGAGGATGGACACTGACAGCGGTGCTCTAATAACATGGTATATCTGTCGCTCTAGAATTATGAATGTAAAGTGTGTGTTGTGATTGTGACCAGGAACTATTGTGTCTATTTTGAAATGGTAAAATAACACCAAGTCATTATTGATTGTGTGGCTCTATGTTCGAGGACAATAGGAACCGATGTTACAAATCATTTTACGTTTATATTTCACAATTTTGAAATTAAATTTTTCGAACAATGGTAATCGTCAATTTGGTTTGATGAAGATTCTCGATGTTGTTTTGAATGTTTTTCGATGATGGATGGATTGATTGTCGATTGTGTTCCACGAGTATTAAATGACAAAAAAAAGGGTCAATATTGCAGTTGTATTATACCGGGGAATATTTTAGCATATAGGACTCTATCAATACTCGAATTTGAAGTTTGAATTAACAAGGATCTATAGACGACAAATTAAATCAAAATTAAATTAATCTTTACCACATCTAAGATCAATCTCTTGAAATCAACGTACACTTACATTTGTCAAAACAGTTTCAATGAGATTACTCTGCTATGTTATGTTTTAGTAGATACTAAAGATAGCACATTGTTTCCGAAATGTGGCCAAGAAGAGAAATTTTATATAGCATTTAATATACATAATACAACCCTGCTCTTTTCTAGCATGACACAGACGTCATTTATATTCCCTACAAACAATAACAATTTTTTTTTATAAACTATAGGTAAATGTATAATCTCCTGTAAAATATATCCATTTTTCTGATTAAAAATCAAATTTCTTTTCTGTATTATTTCCAGAAAATACACAAACAGGAATAAATATTCATGCAAATCCACAAATAAATTCCCTCATATTTATAAGAATGTGTACATTTATATACAAATTTGTGTTTTCCTTTTTCGCCCAACTCCCGATACCGTAAACAGGAGCATATAATATAATGTATGCATATAAACTGCTCCGACATATCCTGCCATATCTTTCCATATCTTCACAGATGAATCTACATATTATATGTGCACGCACTATATTGCGAGAAAATACAAAAAAGTAAAAAAAAAAAAAAAAATAAAAAAATAAAAAGAAAAAAAAAGAAAAGAAAAAAAAACACAAACAAAAACACAAAAAACCGAGGCACAAATCCAATAAAAGTAAATCGTTCACATATGTAAAGGCTCTCCTGAATATACGCATGGGGCTTATATTATTTTATTTTATCTCCTTTTGCTTCAGTTTATATTAAAAGGTAGAAGTCAGCGGTTTACCTTCATACCCATTGAACAGAGGAAAAGCATGGTGGAAAAACATATAGGAAAATTCATGTATACCTACATATATATTTTGACATTTTTCTATGTTCACTTGTTCAGGTGATACCAATGGCCCTATTTGAAATGCATAGATTTTCTTATTTGATGGGACGATCTCTAAGTTAGTTTTCGTTTTATTATTATTTAAAGAAAAGTTATTGTTATCCATTATTTTGGGTGATTTAATTTAATCGTAGAATATAAAATGTATATAGATTACTTTTTCAACATTTGTAGGGTTTCATAATAAAAATTAAGTTATTATATTGATCATAATAAAATCGTACACCATAAATGATTGAATGAGTGGTCGCACAAAAATTGTTCAAATTCAAACACAACATTTGACAAGAAAACCTACGGAAGCAATAAATTATGTACCTCACACAACAAGCACCACTAAAATTCTTAAATGTTTTTAATGGTCGATGCTAAAAATATGTATTGTTTTTTTCCATTTCTCATGTTTTTTTTTTTTTTTTTACTGACCAGTCCAATACCTTGTCACGCAGCAGTTTCAAAGTTAATTTAATGAGAAGGACTTTACGATCCACCGGGAAAAAAAAAATAAAAAAAAAATTAAAACAAACAAAAACAAAACCACCATACACAAAAAACAAAATCGCAAAGGTGATTAAAAGTGTTGATTACGTGGTTTTTCGAAGTTCAAGGCACGCATTAAGTATTGAGCAACTGGTTATGCACCGAATTGTGGACACCGACATGTGTTTAAGAAATATAAAATAAATCAATAAGTGTCCATACCTACGTGTACCATCATTAAAACGGTAACCATGATATTACAAAAATGTGATATCTGATAGTAAGTATGTAGTCTAACCGAACTGACTCAGAGGACTTTGGAATGTTAATTTTGAAAATATAAATTTTTTTATCTCAGTTTATATTCAGTCATTTTGGTATGTCACTGGAAAAATTCGTAAAAACTAAAACGAAAACATTTGAAAATGTATTTAAAAGGAATTAGAGTTTAGAAAATCTAAATACAGTAGACTCTCGATTATATTTACTCTCGGATATATTTACCACAATAATTTTGTATGAAAATTTGAAGTTATATTTACCGAACCAATATTTCTCTCAGTTAAATTTACACTAAGCGAATTTTGATACCTTTCTCTTAGTTATATTTACTAGCCAAAAGTTTTCACACAATTATATTTACAACACACACATATGAGCGACACATATGGAAATCAAGAACCGTCTCGTTATATCAATTAAACAATATTGTTTTCCAATATAAAATTAAAATTTATTATAAAAAGCACCAAAAATGTTAGGGTTGCTCTGCATCATGAACATATGTGTTGTTTTTTTTTCAGGAATCCCATTTTTATGTCGTAAAGTAAGAAATTGCATTGTATTTTGACCATTTATGTTGAGTTTTTAAACGGTCAGCTATTGTTTTCGTGAGTAACAGACTAGTAGTCTTGACCTCCTTCATCAGCTTCCTGCAATAGTTGTGTTGCAATTCCTGCGTTCTCCAGTTTGGTATTCTGATTTTTTTCACCAATAGGCTCTCTATTACCACAATCCTATAGTAGTCTAGATCTGTTTTCATATTTAATTTAATTTACATGTTCATTGTTCATGTCCACTGACCAGCTCACCGGAGTTTGCCGAGTTTTATTGGCTGTGCAGCCTAGATAGGTGACAACTACATTCAACTACATTCAATGTATGTTTAAAAGATAAAAAAATGTCATTAAATATAAATGAACTTCCAAATTCCTCTTCGTTTTTTTTTAATCTCAGTTATATTTACCACTCAGTTTTATTTCAAGCCCTGACATTTAATTGGTAAATATAACCGAGAGTCTACTGTATTTTGAAAAATCAAAACTATTTTATATTATCCGGTAATAAAAAATGTTGTAATATTACATTTTGCATTTAACTTAACTCTAATCTCTTAGTTATTTCTTATAAGTTTTCTTCTTTTATAGGATATAGAACTATATTAAGCTCTATATGCATCATGCATAATAATTTCGGCAATTTTGAGTCAATTTTAAAATTTAAATGAAAAACTGTCAATTATTGTGTTATGATTAAAATCAAAGCTAAAAAATTTCAAATACACACACACATACATACCCATAGAAAAATGTTGGAATGGCATATTTTGAGGTGTACCTACATCTAATATCTATAATTTGCCGTGATGATGATAAGCAAAACTGAAGAAATGAAGCAATAAAAAATATTCGCAAAATTGGGTAATTGACACCACACCAACAATATAAATTTAATGACCTCTATTACAAAATACAAAGAAAGAAAAAAAAAATAAAAAAATAATAGATTTATAGAATTTTTATTGTTGTAATTATGCAATTACAACAGAAATGGTACACAAAGAAACGACAAAAAATTACTCAATCGTATAGTTGGAGCTGTGCTTTTTTGAGAATAAGCCATTTATCGGTTGAATGGAAAAAGCCCATCAAACAGAATGATGATGATGATGATGGTGATGATGTGTTCATCATCTCACCCGCCAAATGTATCTCATTGTAAAATCAACTTTCCAAATAGGTTTCTTCGATTTTGTTGTACCATTGAAGAGATATAAATGCTGTTGATCAGTGGCGCTGATAATTTGAACACAATTCTATTTGATCGATTGAATTTGGATTGATTCTTTTGATGGGAAATCATGGTTCGATTGGTATTCTATTGAATTTGGTCATGTTAAAATCAACATTTAAAATAAACAAAAGATTTTCTGCTATATAACATACAAAAGTTGATATTTATAGCTTTTTTTCTTGTAATTATTTTGTGTTTTGTTTTTTATTATAATTGACCGTGAGATTAGATTTTTGGATTTTGAAACGAATCTAATCCATATTCAACCTTTAGCATTATTTAACAGTTTTGGTATTTTAATAAATTTAGAGATATCAATGATATAATGAAATAATGTTTATTTATAATAAGTATGAAGCTTTAAGCTGTTCTAAGTTTCTAGGTAACTAGAAGTGAGGTACGTACATAGGTACTTTAGCTAAAAAGCTTAATTTAGATGAAATTTTAAGAAAATCCTTTCAAAACAGCATTTTGTATAAATAAAAATACTTGCTTTAAATCCCATTGAGGTTTCTTGAAAGGTACAAGTCGGACTATTCAGATAATTTTAAACTAGACTTAAATTTATTTATATTGCAGTAATGACATTAATTCGAGAAATATGTCAATTTGTATAGAATAAAAACCTAAAACATTCACTAGAAGTAATAGTAATTCTGTTTATATGAATATAAATTCCCGAAATTAAAAGAAAACAATTCAGCTGTTCATACAATTTACGTCTTAATCTACTGATGAAGAGAAAATATTTTTTTTTTGTGAAATCGTCTCATTGCACCCAGAATATGTGTAATATGTAGTTAGAGGAAATTAACCAAACAGATTATTTAATTCACTTTGGGAGTTTAATTGTTAAAAGAGTAGAGAAAATGATTTGATTTATTTGTGATTTTAATATGTGGTTTTGGACATCTAACTGCTATTTAATTGATGGTTGTCTGTTTCTCCTCTAAATGTCAATGTTGCCCTTTCAAATTTATACAAAATTTCTCAATTCTAGCTATTTCGTTCATATCAAATAGGAGAAATTCCTAATTTTTGACTTTTCCATACAAGGATCTTTGGTATTACTGCACAATTTCTCTACTAAAATGATACCAGTATTGTTATACTTTCCTTTAGAACAACGAAGGAAAATAAAATAATTAAATTTGAGTGTTATCTTACCAGATATGAATGCTCAATAACGAACCATCTTAAAAGTAGGCTTACCTGAAAAAGAAAAAAAATAATTTTTTTTAAAATATATTAAATAAACCTCTAATCAAAACTGTAACTTAAAAATAATAGTACCCTACAATTTACAAATAAAAAAAATAACTACACGTATTACAAATATATTATTTTTTTTCTTCTGAAACTTTCAATTACCTACAATTCCTACCTACTACGATTCAATGGACTACAGAGAGACCGGTAATTGATTTTGAAAACATAATTTTCTATGTGAATGATCAAAACCCACTATTGAAATGAAAACCATTTTTTGATGACGATTGATCTCATCACTGTGCGATGAGGGAGGAAAATCCATTTCTACCATCCCTCCCATTTTTTTTTTTGTTTTTTTTTGCTGGCACATAATGGACCATTATATTGATAAAGGAAAACAAAGAGAAAAAATTATGTGTGCATAGAGAGTTCTGTTCGTTTATGCATATCATGTGCACAGCAACAAAATGCAATTTTCAAATTGGAAAATAATTAAATTTTAATTTTGGCTATTTTGGTATGAGTCAATTAATGATTGGTGAAGTTATATTGGACGGGGAAAAAATCCCGAGGAAAAATGATGACAACATACATACATATATAGAGAAATATTTTATATTAATAAATAGGTAAAAACTATAAATGGGAAATCAGAGAAATTGATTTGACATCAATAATTAATAATGCTCGGGATGGTGGAGGTATGTCGATTTGTACACATAGAAAACAATTCGGCCAAAATTTATTTGATTTATTGAACTAATTTTTTCATTGATGACGAACTCATTTGCAGTGACATTTTGTCATAATTATTTATTATACAAAAACGTTCGTTCATGTGACAAAATCACTTATATTGTCAATACGTAAAACAAGGTTGATTGATGTGATAATGAGATTTGTGGTTTTATTATTATATCGTTAACCCCAAACATAAAATTTACTGTGTTTTTTTGTATTATATATAAAAAAAAAATTTATCCCCTACCTCATTTTTCTACCTTTTAAACAAAATTTTTTAAATGATTTTCATTAAATCATCCTTTTTTTTTGTATATAAATTAGTGTGGAGCGTGAAAACAAAATAGTATCGTCATATAAATTTTAAAAAATTGAAATATTTAAAGAATCTCAAAAATCACAAAAATTATTATTAATTTGTCGTTATAAAATCTTTTTAATGGTTTTTATCGGATGTTAATCAATTTGAGAAATATTTCGAATGGATTTTTTTTTAAATTTGTTGATTTGATATCATTATCATTAAAATAAATCATGGTTTTTTTTGGAATGATAATATCTGAATATAGAAACCTTAGACTTGATCTCAGTTCAATATTACAGTATTTTGAGAGCATTTTCAATTAAAAGTTCCTTCATATGTACATGACTCAATTATTGCAGGTTTCACTTCAAAGATTTTT
Source organism: Platyura marginata (assembly GCA_026745375.1). NCBI lineage: Eukaryota > Metazoa > Arthropoda > Insecta > Diptera > Keroplatidae > Platyura > Platyura marginata. Next base: position 19,943 of record JANSTT010005325.1, read on the forward strand.
CAATTTTTTTAAATTTTAATATTCTATTTTCCAATTGTACCAAATTGAAATAAATATAAAATGCAATAAGAAGACTTTACTAACTTGGTAAATCCAAAATTTAAAAAAAATAAATAAACATTTTTAACCTCACTTTTTTTGTTGCTTCAATTCTCATTAATAACTAGATTTTAAAAACATATTAATTAAAAAAATTTCCCTCTACCCTAATGCTAACATTATAGATAGCTTGAATATACGATAAACTCAAGTGGACTTGTGCAACCAAGTTTATATTAAGGAGAGAACATTTCAATCAGTCATTCGACAGAGTGTGAGTGACATATCTAAGTATCTAAGAGGATATTTAGTCTTGTACAATTTTAATGATATAAACAGGGTAAGATTGGTGTGGATATAACCTGTTGAGCCAGACCTCTTTTGTATACCATACGTATTTATATATACAAAACCATGAATGAAAACATTATGAACCCATAAACAAATTTTCGCTTAATTGATTTTTATTGAGAGCTCATGAATTTTGTAGGAAATAAGTAACAAACAAAACAAAATAAAACAACACAAAAAAAACTTGAGTAAAAACAATAATTCAAAAAACATAAATGCGCAGGTAAAAATAAAATTGATCGATTTTGCTATAGTCAACCTTATAAATACAATTATCATATTATAATCCACACCCTGTCAATATTAAATTACTTGGAACTGTCACACAAACCAATCACTCATATTTTGAGTGACACATGACAGTCAACCGGTCAACGAACAAGGTTTGTATTATATAGAGATGGATTATGACGGGTATGTGTTTGTGTATATATAAAAGACCTTCTGTTGAAAAAGTCTGTATTACCTTGCCTATCCCTTGCCAAAATACCAGAAGTGTATGTTTAATCAATAAATGGTTTGGTTGCTTATCTTGAGACCATATTTCAAAGCGATAGTTTCAATTTTAATTTAACTTAGTACCTACATATCTATACATACATACATACATACATACATACATATGTAGGCTGTGTAGAATGATGATATGTTATTTTACTTGAATGTATAAATGAAATGATTTGACGTGAACAGTTTTAAAAGTGGAATACCATATTATGTAGGGTTGCTTTAAACATCAGTAATATTTTTATACCTTTTTTTGTTGAATATACAATTAATTATGTATGAAATTATTGACTTGTATGAGAAACCATAAACCTCTTTAAAAGATTTTCCGATTAAGTAAATTACCAGAGAGGTTGGAAAATTAAGGTTCTATACTGTACAAGTAGTTTGGCTTGAAATTTAAAATTGAAGAAATTCAAAACCTAGTCTGAGTCTACAGTATATGGACAACGAACTTGGTACAAGATAAAATTTTCACAAAAATGCGTCTAATTTAGTTAATTTTTATGCGATTTGACTCAAACTTTGCACAAACAAGATTGCGGTGATTTTTATTCGTTTCTCTTGGGCTGTAGTTAGTCTTTTTTTTTTAAATATGTCATATTTGCATTTAAAATAGTAGTGGAGACACGCGAAGTTTTTAGTAAGATTTAGTGAATTTTTTAATTTTGTTTTTCTTGAATTTCGAATTTAAAAGGTAGGTGTTACAGTTTTTTTTTCTAATATTATAATAACATTAAAAAAAAGTAATATTATTGTCTCATTATTGTCCCGAAGTAACTTAGCCTATACTAAACGCTGTTTTTTTATCCTAATAGTCTTGTTGCAAACATAGTGCATGTTCGTGCAAAATTTCAGCCAAATAGGATAAAAATCAAATTAGACGGATTTTTGTGAAAATTTTACCTTGTATAGTAAGTACCAAGTTGATTGACCACATACTGTAATATGCGGAAAATAAAGGATCTGTAATTTTTCTTATAAATTAAAAATTGTTCTTGGTGGTGGCTTTTTAAGGATATATGGTGTAAAGTGCTTGGTGTAAAGTCACGTACACTATCACAATATTTACCACATACTTACATTACAGTTTTAAAAAAATACTTCATTCAAAGTTCAAACAATAATTACAATATATCTCATAAACAAACAAAAAAGATAAAGAAACTCTTCCACTTTATAGATCCAATTACAATATTTTCTAGAAAACATGCATATTATTTGTATAAACAAATCTCTGCATACCCTTAAACTTTCTCCCCAAAAAAAAAAAACAAAAACTGAAAAAACCATATGCCTTCTGGCATTAAACAAAATAAAATTTCTCGAATTATTTAAAACACAACCACCCCTGCTACTCCCTCCTAACCAAAACTCCATTCAGCCTTTTCATATATATATATATAGAGCAAAATACCACAGTTGCTTAAAGAGCCGATACCTACACACATCATTTACTTTTGGTATACGAGTAATACACGACAAGGGGTTCTGGCTTGTTTTGCCGGATTATATATTCTATTTCTATAGAAATGTTCTATCCATATTAGGGATGAGAGGAGGCCAATTTTGAGTAAAGGAAGGGTCCTCTCATATACATGTATAAATATTATATATATGAAAATGGTTTAAATTTGCGTGGAGTTTGAGTGATCAAAACAAACAAGAGTGCCGACTTTTAGTCGTTTGATGTTATGTGATTGTCTGGATCTGAATAAAATTGGAGAGTCTGTCCTTGACACTGACTTGAAATGATGCCGAGTTACATTTGTTATAAAATTATGAAATTTAGTTAAGTGAAGGCATACATATGTATACAGTATCGTTGAAGTAAACATATTTATTTAGTTGTTCTGTAAAGAATGATTGAAAAATGTAGAGTGAGCATCTTCTGACACCAACAAAAAAAAACTACATTGCTTAGATTATAAGCAGGTACCTACTTTTGTATACTTGCACTTCGACCTGCGTGTAGATCTATTGTACCACCCCCTCCCCCTTTTTACTTCTATTTTCATGAAGCCACTCCTTTACCTAGAGTATGTACCTCTTCAAGTCGAGTTACCTTTAGGAATTCTTTATACATACAGTCCGTCTTCAATGAAGGTTTTATTTATGGATCTTTGGTTTAAGAACGTCGGTTGTCCCCAAGGATAATAGTTTCTGGGCTTCACGGTGTTGCTTTTTGCTCGCCACAGCGGATTCGATGAAAATAAAAAAAAATTGATTTTTGTGAGCGTCACTGTTTGCTCGGCAATCAAATTCGATCGTGGATAGCGTTGCTGTGTGAGCAACGAAGAAAATTCTAAGACTTTTCAGATTTTGTAGAATGTCGGTGTGTTAACATCAGTGAAATAATAAAAATGTCTGAAAGCCAATATTTTTGGGTTACAGGTATCCCTCCTATAACATGGTAGATAAGTTCTAACATAATTCCGTGTTGTACAAAACCGTGTTGTATGAGTTAAACAGTATTGTAGAACTACCGTGTTACATGAGAATTTCCGCAATTTTCTTATCATGTTAGGGTGAAACTGTGTTGTAGGAGGGCTACCTGTATTTAAACCAATTGTCACTAATTTTTTGTAAAAAAATTCATAACAACCGCAATAATATTGAGACAAAAGTAGGATGTCAATTAATGCTTGGCAAGAAAATTATAGGGATGGCAAATTGTTTAATCTACTCGTTGTGGATGGACCCTTTTAGGATTTAGGATAAAACCTTCTTATATTTTATTATAAAATCTCCATTGGAGACGTACAATTAGAAGTTCTATAGAGATGTAGGTAATGCATATTTATATATGTATATATATACCTATGGATAATTTACTACATTTACTTGAACAATTGAACAAATCCTTTCAACATTAAAATCGTCAACCGGTAAGTTTATTAATAAATATTTATTTAATCAATAATTAGTTTTGATGGCTGATGGTTTTGTTTTTTCTCTTTTACTTTTATGAACATTACGTCGAATAAAAATTTAAGTTAATTGGCTACCATTAAAATTAATCATTCTGTCGAAATTAATACACGTTTTAAGTGGATTTCATAGCGATTAATATTTATCTCTGTCTGTAAGTTGCATATTTTATACACAAAACATGGAACTTAAAACGAGATCTCGCTTTTAAAAAGTCATAATTAAAATCGATAGACTTCGATGTTTTGTACGAGATAATATTGGATTGCGCTTTTAACAAAAAAAAAAAAAAAAGGAATGGAATAAGCTCATCAAACGCAATGATTGGTAGCCATCAGAGTCATATGGTCATATCGGTAATATGTGATACGATTATTAGATTGGTTTCTCCTTAATGATATGGAGAGAAAAAACAATAAATTGTCGTCTTAAGGTCGACAGTTTTATTGGTGGCGGCGTCTTTTTGGTATTTTTATAGTGTCATGATGTTTATGGAAGTTTCGTTTCGTCGCTAGATATAATATGAATAGAGATGAACAGTAATTTTCCTTTCTGTTCTGGTAGATTGTGTTTGTTTTTTTTTTTTTTTTTTGGGTTTTCGTTCTTCTTTTCTCTTTGCTCCTAATAGTAATTGATCGGTTCAATATATTATTTTGTATTTGTTTGGAATAAACAAAATTCAAGAGAAAATATTTCTGGTGCCTGCACTTGAGTGCTTCTTGACATAGTTGAAGAATATCTGAATAAAAATTATCAATTTGTTTTATTTCATATTTTTATATTGTTCAAAGAATCTTACCTTTTCTCTACTAAGCCCTTATTATAAGTAGCTACTTGTAAATATTTACAATAAAAAGTATTGAAGTTTGAATGTCTATTTTTCAAAATATATTACGTTATATAACGACAATATTTTAGCAGAACGATTTAAACATCATTTTAAAGTAATCTCTTGTTGGACATTGAGGAGCCACTACTATGATTAATCGCTATAATTAATACACACATGTTTTGTCTAGTGAATATTTAATCCGCCCACGAATTGAAATTTGGAATATATATTACAAAAATTAATCTTTTAACCGCGCGAAAATGCAAAAATCATCATATACTCCCCTTCCAAATTCTAGTCTAGACCTACAGTGTGGATTATATGTTAATGAATTCATTATGCTTAAAATAATACATTTTTCATAAAAATATCATAATAACTGGGATTAAATCTAACTAAGCTAATCAATAAGTATACTGAGGGAAGCCATAAATATAAACAAAATATCTTCGAAAATAAAAATTATAAATGCGTCTCTCTTAAAAATTAACATCTAAACTTACTTTTATGTTAAACGAAGATGACCGTTCAAAATTCATTTGAAACATAAAATTGTTTAATAATTCTGCCAGCACCAGATTTATGTCAATTGCATCAATCACCAATCATACCATTTTTCTTATTACAAAGAAAGAAGGAAAAAAAGAGTTTTTCACATAAACCTGTTCTATGTCTATATGTCACTGAAAATTAATTTCACAATTTCACACTCGTTGAGTTCGTATACAAGAAAAATTATTTTTAATTTATCAAAAAGAAGGAAAAAAAAATTTCCAACAATTAAATCATTCGTTTATAAATTTAACGAAACTTGATTTGGCGAACAATATTTGAAGAAATAGAAAAAACAACAACAACAACAAAAACAACAACAAAAAACCCAAGAAGGGTTGGAAAATGTCTTTAGAAAAACGACTCAAAACAAATTGGGGTTGACATATCATTTGTGTTAATTTTGATAAATTTGAGGGGCTTGTTAACTTCATGAGAACATAATTTTTCTAAATGCGCCATTTAGGACCATTGTCTGAACATTGAAATAACTTAAGTTTAGTATTCTCATTAAAAATTATGTCAACAATAAATAACACTTGTTATGTGTTTTATGCCACCCACTACTTCAACTAAAAACGCCATCATCTCATACCACTACTGTTTTCCTCAAACTTCCTGTTGTAGGAGACACTACTACATGTGAAACGTGTTGCAATATATACCAAAAGGGAAAATCAATTTTCACTGTGTGTTGTGTAGTATATATATTTTGACTACATACTCTTAAAGTATTATGTTCACCTTTTTTTCCACAGAATTATTTTTCTTTGAGCTTATACTACATACTTAGTTAATTGTGTTCTTTTTCAAATTAGAACAAGTTCATAGTTCAAAGCACACACATCTTGTAGTCAGTCTACTACAAAAATAATAAATAAAGCTCACATACACTCAAATATAGTCATATGGGTAGCGCTCAACCGAATACCGCTACTAAACAAACAAACAAACAAACAAAACAAAAAAAAACCCAACAAACACGTGAATATTTCGCATAGTAAACAAACGCACGACTATAAAAACGCAATCCGTTGAATATATCTCAGTATATAACTTTTTTGGATAGTGCTTTATGATCCATGCCGTCTAGTAACCAGACGGGGAATGAAAATAGCTCCGATATTGATAGACTGTTAGCCGCTATTATTTTGTATGATATTTCGATTCTCATCCCCACCGATAGAGAATTCGGCACCATTTTCAATGTGTGAAATGTCTTTTGACGCAGCAGAGAGCCAAAATGCGAATCAAATAAAAATAATATGTAATAAAGATGAAGAAGAACATAGAATAAGGGGAAGCGGTAAATTGACGAACAGAACAAACAGAAGAAAAAGTGTTGAGCATGCGTACCAATGCGATATGTTGTAATATATTGAAATTTAAATGCGTTTCACTTTTTAAATTATAAATTTGCATATTAACGAAAAAAATTAAATTAAATATGATTATCCTTTGTTTTAAATTAAATATAAAGTTAGATTATAGATATATATTAACGAAAAACATGTAGAATTAAATTATATTGTAATTAAGTGACTGACAGATACAATTTGTTTTAATATGGACATATTTGTATGTATGTCATCAGAAGAAATTAATTTGTTAAAATTTATAAAATTAAATTTGTAAGAGCATAATTATACGGTTATTCTCCGAAATTTCTTATGAAATTAATATAAAATTATAACAGTGGATGTTAACGAACAATTGTTTAAATCATAGGTCGCCAAATTCCACTCGATTTACTCAAAACCACTCGCAGACATATTTGTTTTCATATACCTACACATCAATTTTTTATAATACGAATACGCAATAAAGAAAGAATAGAAACAATACAAAGTGTGTAACACAGCCTAAATTTTATTTTGTAGGTTTCCAAGCCCAAATTAATTGTGGAGGCAATGCACAAATAGATAAATAAAATGTTTCCATGCATTTTTTTTCACTCAGACGCCATATTGGTTGGAAGACCTCTGGTTTAAATAGTTAAATAAGGGGGTGTTTTACCTATCGACCTTTTTCGAATTTGTTTTTTGGAATTTTCTCATTAATTTTTTAGAAAAAAAACCTGAGGAACTTCCAAAAACAAAGGAACGAAATATTATAGTGTTTTAAACTATTGTAAAACAAAAAATGTTTTAATAAAAATTAACAATACAGACACCTACACATCCGAGATTTTCAGAAGAAGAAAATTACAGAAATATAATTTTTGAAAAGTTATTAACCTTAATTTACCTCAGTTCTAAAAAAAAGAGTTATCATAAAAATTTCAATTTTTTAAAATAAAGTTCCATTGAAAAATACTGCCAAGGAAAACAACAAAATTTTCTACGTTTTCGATTTTTTTTTTAACTAAAAACCCGTTTTTTTAAAAAAAATCTGTATGCGAAGGTGAAAGGGATTTTCCAAAATTTCAATATTAGAATTCTTCCGACCTCAAAAACTTTAAATTTCATCAAATTATCTCAATTTTTATGTTATCGTGTGTCCGAGCGATCTTTCGGCTAAAAAATCTTTTCTTCTTCGTTTTGTATGAAACGGGGGTGATACCTCGAAAAAAAAATATGAAATCAAAATTTCCCCTTATAATTACAGTAGGAAGTCAAATATGAGAATCAGTCTTTTTTTATATCCTCTCTTCTAGAAATTATGTATGTCAAAATTTCCAAATATTTAAATTTTTGATTTGTTGCAAAATCGGTATTTATTATACATTTTTGAAAAGTGGGTAAGTAAATGCTCAAAGGATGAACAGAACACACTAACACACAAGAAAAAAAAACTTACAAATTTAAGATTTAGGTTTAGGGTGGCTCAAATAAAGCATTTACCGATTGGCATTGAAACAAAATGTTAAAAATTAGTTGGAGTAATGAAGCCAGGTAAAAATTATACTAAAATAATCGAACTACTTCAACATTCCTTGATAAATAATAAATTTTAAAAAAAGAACCTCTACTATTAGAGTATAAAACATGATTTGTCTTATTATCTGTTTATGAAAACCTCTAATAAGACATCTTATATGTCAATCAAATCAATCCTATCAATAATATTACATTAATACTTTGCTATGCAATATATGCATGTAAGTATGGTATACCAAGTACCAATAAACATTTAAAGCTAAAACAGATCACATAGGAAAACCGCATTCTATAAACAAGTCATTGCTTTACACTGTTCCGGTTGACTGATTTCAATTGAATTGACATTATATAGCCGTTTTAAGCAGACATCAAACGATGTGTAATTAAAAGAGGTTTAGTCATATCGATTTTTATTTAATATAAATAGAAAAATAGTTTTATTAAAAATGTATCCAAAGTAAGTTATTTTGTGCTTTTAATATATTTATCCAATTTTAGGATATCAACTTTGGAGAAAGTTGCATCTGGCAATTTCCCAACATCGCGCACCGTTTAGATATGTTAATCTTTTCTTAATAAGTTTCTTCCTACATATATTCAGCTGTGTTCATAAAAATAGCAGTTTTGTAAATTTTGTATGAAAAAATCGAAAATTAGGAATTTCTCCTATTTGAAATGAACGACATAACTAAAATCGATGAATACAGGAGAAATTCCAAATTTTCACCTTTTTCATAGAAAATATGCAAAAATGCTATTTTTATGAACACAGCTGTATACTTAAAATTTTATTTGTCAGTTTTTGGATAACTGTTAGTACCAGAATTGAAAATTCAAAAAACCCTACCCTTTCTGCAATGTTTTTTATTTTATTTGTACTTTCTGCTGAACATTTTAGGGAGATTACGTAAAATTTTAGTCTTACATATTCAAAATGGAGAGCTCCGTAAAAATTTTTAATTTAAAATTTTAAAAATAAGAATTTAGTACGAAATGTGAGTTCACACATATTAAAGCCGCTCGTTTACTGCATGCGTTTTCGTACGAATTGTGTTAATAAATTAATTAATTTTACAATGTTCACTATTTGTTTCACTAAAAAATTAAAATATTAACACAATTATTCGTAGTCGTAAAATAACAAAACACAATTCATTTGAATCAAACATTCATTGAACAATTATGTCAAAATTCGCATGAATTCGGACGAAAAATCCCATCAAAATGGGATA
>JANSTT010005336.1:0-80411 GCA_026745375.1 Platyura marginata
ATACATACCAATATATAGAACCATTTCGTACAGCACTGTCTGTATTTACATATATCAGAACACCTGAATTACGTAAGCAAATTTCCAAACAAGATCACTTGATAATAAATTCTTTTAATATTATTGAAGTTTCGGTAAAGCAGTACAAACTTTTTTTTTTTTTGTTTCGTTCCGTGAGAAATTAAAATGAATAAATTGGCGTTAGTGCTAATTTCTAGTACTCTAATCAGTTATTGTAAGTATTGAAAAATTCTTGCGAAATCTAGGACACAACGATCAGTTAAAAAAGGCTGCTAAACTACGAAACACAATTTTCCAAATTTGCATAAGAAATCATTTTTTCACCTATCTAGGAAGTTAAAAAAAAAAAAATTGTACGTCAAAGTAATTAGTTTCTCCCCTACCTATACAGTTGATCAAGGTTGAATTTAAATTTGTATTATTGAAGATTATTACAATTTAGGTACATATTTGGTTTTAAAACTAAGCGAATGATTGTAATAGTGTAACGTCATATTATAACATATAACAGCTTGGTTAGGTTAATAACCTCGACTTTTTCCAATTTTACTAATTAATATTTTTAGTAGAAATATTATTGAACAAATTTATATTTTTAATGTAAAGGCTTCTGTTTTACTACATGTAATTTACGAAAATATCCTGATGGATATGTGTGTGTTTGCAATGAGACCTATTGCGATACTTACGAGAATGCTGTCCTTAAAGGAAGTCAGAGTTTTGTCTTGGTTTCTTCTAGTCAAGTTGGTATACCCTAAATTAAGTCTAATAATATATATAAACAAAATTATTTTATAGGGTGGTCTACGATTTTCAATCAAAAAAGGACTACTTGATAAAACTACTGTCAACCAGGTTGTTGTATCAGACTTTGAAAATGATAATTCAGAAGAGGTAGGAATACTTTTCTAATACTTTTCTTTAAGAAATCAATAAATGTATATTTAAAGAATGATGTGATAAAAGTTACAATTGAAATTAATCGAAATAAAATGTACCAACAAATGATTGGATTTGGTGGAGCTTTTACAGGGTCGGTTTCCTATCTTTTGAATACTGTATCAAAAGCTCTTCGCGATCAATTTTACAGGTAATCTTATATAAAGCGAATTAAATTTGTGATTTTCGTAAAACTAAACAATTTACAGATCTTATTACTCGCCAACTAAAGGAATCAACTACAATTTTATGAGAATTCCTCTAGCTGGTTGCGATTTTGATTTAGAGCCATGGGTATATAATGAATATCCAATCAATGATAAAACTTTATCAAATTTTACTAAACTGGATCCAAGAGATATCAGAAGGGTATATAGGATTTTAGTGATTTTTATTTTTTAAATTAAAATTAATTTTATATTTTACATTAGGTAAACCAGATCAAAGAACTGGAAAAAGTAACTCAAAATTATAATATTAATTTGTTTGTTTCTGCTTGGAGCTCTCCAAAATGGATGAAAAATAACGACAAATGGTCTGGAAAAGATGAACTTTTACCGGAGTACTATCAAACTTGGGCTGATTATCACTTGAGGTTTATAACAATTGGATTATGTTCAATAATATTATGAAAAAATTTATCCAGATATCTAAAATTAATGGCCGGACAAAATATTTATTTTTGGGGAATATCAACTGGGAACGAACCATTAAATGGTGTTATTTTATGGAAGCTTAACTTTTTTTTGAATTTAGGTTGGACAGCTTATAATCAGGTAAATAAAACAACAACAAATTATGAAATAGAAATGAAATTCTTAAGAAAATATGAAGGGAAAATGGATTGGTCAACATTTCGGACCAACACTAAGAAATTCTGAATTTTCTGACATAAACATTATTGCTAATGATGATCAGCGATATACTTTGCCTTGGTGGAATAAACAGGTAATTCAAGACTGTGTACTTAAAATACAATTAAATGGAAGTATTCTGAATTGAGTAGATGGATTTGGGATTTCCAAATGCAACCGAATATGTGGATGCTACCGCTATCCATTGGTACGCTGATACTTTAGTTCCTCCATCTTATTTAGAAAATCAACATAGAGATTATCCTAATCAAATCTTATTTAACTCAGAGTCCTGTTTAAGTATGAGATTCATCTCATTATGAGTTTGATCTAAGATTTTTAGTAATTTTTTTTTAAATTCATTTTTAGTAAATTCACCGTTGTTGGGTTCCTGGGAAAGTGCTGAAAAATACATAACTTCTTACATTCAGGTAAAGATTTTTATTTTCTCTTTTATCATAAATTTATTTTCTAACTAATTTCATAGTTAAGAACATCAACTTTGAAGCAATTTTTATTATTACATAGTAGGTACATTTTAATTCCTGCCATCAATCAATCGTTGAAATTATTTTGCAATAGGTATCTCGGATAGTTGGATCAACTTTTTTAATTAACAATTATTTTTCAGTCATATTTAATCAATTTTTAGCAAAAATTATTATTTCAAAAATGTCTCTGTAAATTTGCTTTCATTTGTGTTTAAGAATTTCCAAAATTGGATACAAGGATGGGTTGATTGGAATCTGATACTTGATGAACAAGGTGGCCCTAACTATATCAATAATTTTGTCGATTCACCGATTATAGTAAATACAACAAGTAACCTGTTCTCAATAAAAATAAATTATATTTTTGCACTAAATAAAATTTAAATCTTTTAATAGCTGGTAAAGAATTCTACAAACAGCCAATATTTTATGCTATTGCCCACTTCTCCAAGTTTATTGATCCGGATTCAATTAGAATTGATGCAATTACTGACACCAATGATGTAATAACAGTGGCCTTTGAACGTCCTGACCAAAGTATCATCGTGGTGATTTATAATGGGTATTTTTTATTAGTTTCATTTTTTATTTTGAATTTTTAATATTTTTTTGATACAGATCCAACATGACGGCCGATATATTAATAAATAATGATGGGGAAAGTAAATTTAATTTAATTGTACCGGCAAAATCAGCTCACAGTCTGTTGTACTTTTGATATGGGCTCTGTTAAAATTCAGCAAACAAATAAAAAATCGATATTATTTTAAATAATTTTTGAATTTAAATACAAAATTCAGTAATTTTTATTCAAATTTTATACGAAAATATATTTATAGATTCAATTCAATTATTTAACAAACTCTTTTTATGAGATAATTTCTTCTTCTTTTTGTGTATGTATGTAGGCACCTAATATAATTGTATACGCTATCAATGTATTCATTTGTGCATTAGTATTTAGTGAATTGTATAGAAAACATGGACCAATAATAAACAATTTTATGAACAGTCAAGCTATGAATTTGTATTCATCATGTACCTACTAATAAATTCTTTAAATAAATCTTATCATAAAATGATATAAGTATTTAAATAGTGAAACGATTTTCCCTCTTATCAATACGGTTATGCGTATAATGCAAAAAAAAATTGTTTTTCAAGAAGTAAGAAGTGAAATCGACAACTTTTTGAATTTAGAAATTTTAAGTTAAGAAAATGACTAAAAATACAGGAATAATTTTAGTTATAGTAATTGGATTAACAATATCAATTTATGGTAAGTACGTTTTTCTATCAAAAAATAGTTATTGGCGATATTTTCATACTTTCCTCAAAAAAAAAAAACAATAAAATTACTATTGGGGTTATAAAAATAATTTCCCTTATTTATTATTTCCATTTGTATATCTTAAGGCTTTCCTTGTAAGCTGAGAAAATATCACTATGGATTTGTATGTGTTTGCAATCAGACTTACTGTGACACATTGGAAGATGTTAATTTAAAGACAAACAACTCATTTATTTTGGTATCATCAAGCAAAGTATTTGTTTTTATTTATTTAAAAATCGGAAAAATATTTTTATATATTATTTCTCAAAAGGATGGATTAAGATTTGCTGTAAAGCGTGGTGAATTTGTCTCTAACAGTGAAACAGATAGAGTTGCCAATATTATCGTTTATGACAAAAAAGGAGTATGGTATTTAAAAAATAAATTATAATTATGATTATTTTTCTATATTACAGTCTTTTAGCAATAATTTAAACAACACAAAAACATCACAAAGTATAAATTTGCTTCAAAATGTGTTACATAATGTTTCGCATCGTCGAAATAAAAAGCGTGGACATTTAAAAAAGAAAAAAACGAAATTCACCAATAAATCAATAAAAGCCATCGTAACAATTGATCACACTAAAACTTATCAGAAAATTATTGGTTTTGGAGGTGCTTTTACCGGATCTGTTTCATCTGTGCTTAACACAATTCCAGAGGCATTACAAAATCATATTTATAAGTAAATGAAAAGAAACTTAACATCTTGGGATATTTTAATCGTTAATTTTAGAGCATACTACTCAAATGATATTGGAATTGCATATAATTTAATGAGAATCCCAATTGGTGCGTCCGATTTTGATTTGGAACCATGGGCATACAATCAATCACCTGTAAATGATACATCTTTGTCAAATTTCACTCAATTGGATAAACGAGATGTACAAAAAGTATGGAAGTTAATCCACCAGAGGAATATTTTAAAATAACGTATTTCTACATTTTTAGGTGTCACAAATTAAAAACTTACAAATAATGACAAATAACAATAATATTAAATTTGTGGGGGCCGCCTGGAGTTCCCCACCTTGGATGAAAACAAAAGCTGAATGGTCCGGGCATGATGTATTAAAACCGGAATATTATCAATTATGGGCAAACTACCATTTAAGGTATTTTTAAAATTCAAAAATTACCTAATAATTAAATGAACTTTACCGTCCAGATATTTGGAATTAATGGCACAGCAAAATTTATCATTTTGGGCTATATCAACTGGAAATGAACCATTTAACGCTATGATCGCTTATTTGTTTGTAAAATTTTTGGATTTAGGCTGGTTGGCTAGTTCACAAGTAAACAATCTGTGGTTGCCTCAATTTAATAGTAAAAAATTTTAATTTATTAAAGGGACAATGGGTTGGCGAAAATCTGGGTCCATTACTTCGTAGTTCTAACTTTAGAAATGTCAAATTACTTGGATTGGATGATCAACGTTATCAACTTGCTTGGTGGTTTCAAGATGTTATTATAATTATTACATTAATATAAAGTACAAAACAAACAAAAATTAAATAAAAAAAATTTTAGATGGAGATAGCTTTTCCGGGTTCAACGAACTATTTAGATGGCATAGCAGTCCATTGGTACCGAGACAAAATTTTTCCAACGACCTTTTTGGATTATGTTCATCAAAAATATCCCGATAAATTTATTTTGAATACAGAATCATCGATTGGTATGTTTTAATTAAAAACATTGTATGTTTAACCGCAGGCTATATCAGAGGAGGCAATTTTGAATTTCAAAGAGGAGGCCTCAAAACATCAATTGCCTCGCATGTTCTCTGACAGCCCCTGTCTATATGTACCCTGGATGTTAGAAACATTTATTTGAATAATAATTATAAATTTCTTATAGTATCAATTCCAAAACTTGGATCTTGGGAAAATGCTGAGCGATATATAAAATCATACATTGAGGTAAAGTCATTAAAAAATCTACAGGATTTCCAAGAAAATTTAAACTTACAATATCGTAGGACTTCAATCATTGGATAAACGGATGGATAGATTGGAATTTGGCATTAGACGAAATTGGTGGCCCGAACTATGCCAAAAATTACGTTGATGCTCCAATTATAGTAAATACAACAAGTAAAGTTTATTGCATTGTTTGTTATTTACCAATTTGGTTATTAATTTTAATTTTTCAATCAAGGTACAAATGAATTATACAAACAACCAATATTCTACGCTATTGGGCATTTTTCGCGATTTTTTGTTCCTGATTCTATTCGCATACATGTTAATAGTTCACATAATAGTGTTATTACTGTTGGATTTAAAAGGCCTGATAACAGTACAGCCATTTTATTTTATAACAAGTACGTCAATTAATATTTCAAAGTATTAACTGAAGATTTCAAATACTTTAATTCATTTTTAGGTCAATTCTCCGGGCTGAAATCAAAATTATTAATCAAAACGGTTTAAAAATTAATGTAACCGTACCACCAAAATCAATACATACATTAATTTATTTAAATTAATGTATGAAAATAAAAATTTTATTGAATAATGCAATAAAGATATAGGATACCTCTCAATATTACGTTTCTTTAATTTTTTTTCTTTTTCCTGTTACATTCTATTCTCATTGAATATACAAAATCACCTGAATACAAAAATCCAGATATAAGTGCTGTTATTAGTGTATATTTGATAATATACCTGTCGGTTTATAATTAATACAACTTTAGTAATAAATATTTATAAGATAAAGACAATTTAAGTCGTACAATGGTGAACACTGCACTATATAATTTAAAATGATTTCAATATAAAATGGCGTACTGTGTTACCAGTAGAAAGTACTGGAAATACCTACAATAAGGTAAGGACATAAGATGGTTTCTCTCTAACTACTTACTCTCGTAAAAAAGAGCCATTTTGATATGATAAAAATGACATAAAACGCACACATTGCTATCAACTACAAAATGTCTAACCATCAATCTACCACAAAGAACATTTATGTATAAACTGATTGTTATATAAAGATCGATAATTGTAGCACATTTAAGTACAAGCAATATTTTTGATGAGACCATAATAAAAAGTTTATTTCAATAAATTTAACGATAATTTTACACAGAATTTTGTATTCTTAAAATTAAAGTCAAACTTAATAATGTGCTGTTAATTTCACTTATGATAAATCGTACAGTGCAATAAATTTAAATAATTCGTGTTCATTACTTATTAAACAAATGATATTTTTAACGTTATTTACTAACTACAAGAACGTCGACGGATATTTGACTATAAATCAATGTGAAGTTTGTTTATTTTTTTTCTATAATAAACAAATCGTTTTTATAAAACGTTATGAACGGATTAGTTTAGTGAAAAATTATTGCGTCTTAAACACCCGAGCAAACATCCAAAAAAAAAAAAACGATCACTCCTCTAGTAGTAAATTTATGAAACCAATAAATATGTCATATTTTTGTTATGTAGCTGCATGTCCTTTAACATAAAAAAATGAAAATATTCTAAAGATGTCACAAATTCCATATAGTTTGTGTGGCCCTTCCGTTTTGAAATTCGACTTGAAAATTACATGGATCAGTAATAAAACGGAAATTTAGGCGATGCCAAACGATCGGTTGGATAAAAATAAATTTCAAATATATTATGTCAATTTGTTTAATATTTAATGGAGCATGTCTGTTTGTTTGACAGATATTTAGAGAGGAGGCATTTTAATCTTTGAATCGTGCTAAATCTGTGCTTCTCTTGTAAATGTAATTCGGGTACATACACGTTACAATATTCATGTGAATTACGTTATGGATGTGAATAACCATATGCATAGGTATGTAGTGTGAATATGGAATGGAATTATTATTGAAAATATATCAAAAATCAAATTTTGAATACATTCACAAATAATCTATACATGAATTTTGGACTTCTTTAAAAAAAATCAATTTTGGAAAATATAGAAACAAAACATTTATACTACAAAATAGCAATTTTTTCTATTCTTATATTTCTATTATTTTTAAGAAAATTTCCCAATCCAATTTCCATGATATTGAAATTTCCCAATCCAATTTCCATGATAAAATGACTTAAAACAAATAAAACAAAAATTCGATATTAAAAAAAATCAAGTAGATATCAATACATTTGATAAGTTAAGCCGATATTCCTTTTAAATAACCAAATTAATTAATTATATGTAAACACGTAAATTTTTACCTAACTGAACTGAACTGAATTTAATATAATATTTTTGAAGAAATATGAAGAAACATTACCATACCATAAAATTGTTACCTTACGAAAGTAAGGCTTCAAAACCCTAATTTTCGTAATATCAATATTTGATTGTAATAAATAATTTGAAGCAACGGTAAACTTTAACCCCCATAATCAACCAATTGAAGCGCCTGGTTGTAATAAATATAAGGTCCCAAAGTAGTTACTTAGCATCACCTCTTTCAATCATCCGTCTCTAGTTACCTACATATTTATCACATTTAAAAACTGTAAGTAGCATGAAAAACCCAACCCGAAAACTATTAAATGCATTTTATTTATTATGTAAAATTTGAGAGGCAATGTTTTTCTTTAACACCATTTTAGTCCAAAAATAACACTTCAGTGCATATTGAGTGTCAAAATACTCCAAAAACCACATTATCAGAGTATAGCATTTAAATGGATTTTAAGTGATACCATTTTTAAGGACATATATTTAACATAAAAAGATGCCGCTCAGGATGTGCCATTAGTATTTACAGCTATTTACAGTGCGTTGATTTTATGGAGGTATATTTTCTCAGTGATTTTGATTTTTAACCTAATTTATTTACTGCAAGTATTCTCTAGAGATATTACATAATATCTATCTATGGAAAAAACATAAGATCTAGAATTTCAATGATAAGAAACAGATTTTTTTTTAAATATTGAATTTTTTTATTAATTTCCTTTTACAGTTTTTTTTCTTTAACTCTATTATTTAACATAAATCACTTAAAATTAAATAATATCTAATATAAATATGAAAAAAATGTCCGTCGGAATTCGGAAACATTTTCTTTTTTTTTTAAGAATAAAACATAAATCCTTCTTATACAATATTAATAAATTTATCAGTATTTATTGCACTTTGGTTTCACTTTTTGGCTGGACAGCAGTTGGAACCACATGTGATGATTGAGCTGAGTTAATACTTTGTACTATTAAATTAAGACATTCTAAACTTGAACCATTTGTGGAAATTGTTGAGTAACCTGGAATAACATTAATTAATTATTTTTTTTGTTTTTTTTTTGTCTATGAAACATTCTAAACATACGTATACATAATCTACAACATAATAATATAACATCCAATAAACCAAGTATAATATTTAACTTAAAAATACTCTATATGTGAACTCTAATTTTATATAAATAGTCAACTATTCTGATAGATTCTTGGCTTTTTCATCTGGCATTCTGTAGCAACACAATTTTGATTCATTATTTACATATTAAATGATCTAAGGTTAATATATTTGCGTTTCAGTTAACGAAAATAGCAAAGTATTTGATTATATCCTAGCTCTGACATTATAAGATTTGCTTAAGTGATTTTGTGATATAAATCTTTGTCAAAATTCAAGAAAATTTGAAAATATAAGCGGCAGCTAGATTTAGATGTAGCGCATTTATTATAATGAGTGAACAAAAAAAAAAAACAAAATAATAATAAAGTGAAATTGTATTAAATTCTGTGTAGCAGTGGAATACAGCGTCGGTGGTCTTTCTTGTACTTGTTGTAATGATTTGTAATTCTTTATTTGGTCTATATTTTATATGACTGAAAAAATTGAAACTATTTTGAATGAACATGACAATAACTTACTGGATGATATTAGATTTCTATGGAAAAAAACATTTCTATGTGTCATTCACCTATGTCCAATTTTCAGAGAGATTTTAAAATTAAATTAAAATTCATATCAAACAGAGAGAGATGGAGAAGTGAAAATTACTTGCTCGTGTCGATTTTAACCGTCTTTACTTTATTTTTATATAATATTTTTACTTTGCATATTTTTAGTACTGAATATCGCTCATAAGTACATCTCATCATTTGTACACTGTGTTTCTATCATATTTTTATTGCATGAAGGATCGCCACCGCCAATTTTTAATTCGAAATATAAATGTCTGTCCGTCAGTGATCATTTGATAAATATTACTAAGCTAAATGGCTGCAGCTAGAGGGTTGAAATTTTGTACTTCTAGATTTCTCACAACAAGGTGTAAGGAAGGGAATGTGGTAAAATATTACTGAGTTTATCTAGTTTTGAGGAAAATAATACTCAAAGTATATTTGGAATAAAGTAAAAATGAATATCACAAAAATGATAGAAAATATAAAAATAAAAATGTCATTAATAGACCGAAAATATTTCATGATCTACCTTTATGGTGCTACGATCAAGAATAAATCGATAAGAAAAAAGTTATGGAAAATAAACTGAAAACTTCTAAATTTAACTTTTAAAACGCTCGATTTTATATTATTTGTTTTTTTTCGAAAAAAATAATAAATGTAGTAAAATAAATCGATTATGAAATAAAAAAAATTCCCAATTTATTCACTTTCACTCATAACTAGAAAAAAATCATATAAATCAATTTTCTTAAACAGGTAGTTTCAAAATTACTCTTTTCTGGTAATTTCTAAAAATATAGATATTTTGAAAAACAAATTGTAGACTATAATCTTAATTTCGTCATTATTCTGAACATCAACATACATATTTAAAGTCAACATAATGTAATGCCAAAATATAACGAATGAATGTATTTTCTAAAAATTAATCGAAATTCTAATATGACCAGAGATGATTAATTATGACAATTTGTCTTAATTTTGTTTTTTAATTTTATAATTTTTCTGTCTTAACTAAACTAATTAATAAAGCTAAACAAACATGAAGGCGAAAAATTTGATTTGACATCGAAAAAATTATGTTTTTATATATAACTGAATATAAATAAGTCACGTTACATAAAATTATATTTAAAAAAATTGTTTTTTTTACAATACCTGACATTGGCAAATTTTTATCAGCATCTTTTGAAAACTGTTGAAATCGTTCTCGAAAAAAACTTTTTGGCCAACAATTCTGTAAGAAAATGAAAAATTATAAAACGTAACATACTAAAAAATATAAATTATTTTTCGCTGTTGTGCTGTTTCTTTTCAAATAATTAATATAATCCGATTAAAATTAGAACAGAATGAATTAGTGGAATAAAGGATTAAACAGATCATATAAGAAGAAGAGAAAATATTTGTCGCAATAAGGTTATAAAACTATTAGCAATAAAATCTATGTATGAAACTTAACTTTTGTCACTTAGGCACAAATCTAATAAATCCCAATCAAGCAGTGTTACTTAATTATGTTCATCAAAAATTGCTACAGTCAGATAACTATTTGGCAAAGTATCAAAGACCTATAGATACGTCGAAAATAGAATAAATTTCATTCTTTTTTTCGCTTTCTTGTATTATATGCATTTTGTGCAACATAGAAATAACGATAAAAACAAATCTGAAAATCTCTGAACATTATTTTGCACTTACCAGATGTAATGAGCATGATTCTTCTTCATTGCAATTTTTTTTTTTGGTTTATAATTTTTCTTTTCTTTTTTTTTTTAAATCCCAAAAGCAAAACAGTTGAGATTTAATTTGGCATACCTTTGATCTTATAGTGTGTTTGTTGATGGATACCATAGGATCAGAAAGTAATTTTAATTAAGTACATAAAGTGCACGGTGTTGTATAGGTTAAGTTCATTGCATACTTTGTCACGTAAAATATTCACATGTAAGATTATAAGTGGCTACATCAAAAGAAACTAATTAGTTAATTATTCACATTGAGTTATGTTCAGAATTTATTAAATTACAGATGAAGGTACATTTAGTACAACATGAACTATAGTGTTCAAACACACATTAGCTTTTGAATATTTTTTTTACCCATATTTTATGTACTACTTAGAACGGCAATTATATAAAAAGCACCTAATCCTAAGAATCTAATTGTTACGCTTTTTTTCAAAATTTATTTTTCTATATAAATAAATTGAATTGAGCTTAGGTTTTAGATCGAAAGCGTACACTTTAAATGGAATCAGTTAAAATTGGAAAAAATAATTGATCACCAAATCAATATAATTGATCGTAATAAAAAATCCTTTCTGTACGAGTGGTAATTAGTGGCAAATTTGATATTTTATTTTGGAAAATAAGGCTTGGAGAATATCCAGTTTTGAGTTGCATATATTGGTGATTTTCTCAATATTTTGTTAGAAAACTGAAAAAAATTTATAAAACAAAAAAGTTTGGGAATAAATAATTACTCGAAATAAAGTTATTATTATTAAAAAATTTCAATCATGAAGGTAGCTATTTGGATTATAGTAAGAATTTAAGAGGTACATAGATAAAAATAAAACTAATCTGGCATAAATTATTTTGAAATGAAAACCAAATTTTTTAATATAAAACATTTGTGGCGAATTTGAATTTAAAATTAACACAATTTTTTTTACATTTTTTGATTACATTATTTTTTTTAAATGTTTTTTGATTGGAAATTTTTTTTTTTTTGTACCATAAAAATTTCCTTTTTTAATTTCAGTATTATATTTAATTACATTTAGACAATAACAATATTGCAACTTAGCAATTTATTTAAAATTTATGTTTTTTTAAAATGAATTATGCACCCGAAAGAAACCACATGTTTCCACCAGAAACGTTTTTGTGTAGCCGTGTTGCATAATTTTTTTTTTTTTATTCTTTTCAAAATATGAAAAATAAATCATCTGGGTTTATACGGGATAAAATAAGCATAAATCAAAGGTTTCAGGTTTTTTTTTAATGTCATAAAATTTATGAATTAAATTATGGATTCTCGAATTATTTGCTAGAAATTCTTTTTTCACCTACACGAACTATTTATTTATTACAAAATTAAAATAGAAGATTTTACGTTTTTTCTAGACGTTATTTATATTATGTGCAAATACATACATGCTCTGGGTATGTATTTATTATTCGATTTATTATTTGATTTATTTTGTTCCGGTGTTGTGGGGAGAGAGTGCATCATCAGTCATAAATCAAAGAAACAAACATATTTGAACATACCATAACAAACTTTGCGATAAAATATTTTCCGGTCGACAGTCAAATAAAAAAAAACTTATGAATAATATAATGCCTCATATTAACAAAAAGTCAAAAATAATATTTCGGAATCTGTAAATATATGTAAAAATAATTCGAATAAAATTGTTCCTTTTAGACATGGTTGACATCAATTATAAATCAAGTCATGTTTTGACTTCTAGTTTCCTTCGTCGAATAAATTTCACATGATGGGCTTTTAGGTTTTTCTCTATGGAACGAAAACACGTGGCAATATGCAATACGATTTTATGTCTAATGGTACTTCAACTTTGAATGTTTTGAATTTTGATATTTTAATTTATAAGTGGAAAATTCAAACCAACAATATTTCGATAATGGTTTTAATTTTTGGAATGTAAATTTGGTAAAAGGGGCGATTTATAATCTAGGGCTAGGCAATTTTGGATATAGGGAATTTGGAAATTATATTTTGTAAATACCTAATGTCATAGAATTTGTTGAATTCATAAAAAAAAATTAGTTTATTTCGGAAATACTTATAGCCACTGTCTTGATTCGAAAACATAACCTTATTAGATCGTCGAACCTATGCTTTAAAAGCTTCAGATAAATTGTAAATATTCTGTGCACAATTTTTTGTCTGTTTTTCATTTGAAAACTTAATCAGCGGCAACCTCCTCTCAGCAGTATAAAAATATTTATGACAGGCAATAAAATTGGCATTTAATTTGTAATTTTCGTTTAATTATTTCTTTTTGAACATATCAAGGCGTTTTCTTTTCCATCTATTCTCGTGAACTGTTATCTTAATGAATTTATTTAATTATACGGTCGAGGTTTAAGTTTTTATAATTTGTCAAAGTACCCATTGTTAAATATTGAAAAAAAAAAACAAATAATATAAGGCGCGATTTAATTGTTTAGAACAGGCAATCATTGATTCTATTCACCATTCTCAATAGAAGTAGGATTTTATTCAATTTAAAATCTTCTGATATTTCGGAATTTTCGGAATTTTCGCTTGGAATGTATATAAGTAAGACAAAGTTCAAGTACAATTTCTTCAATATAGCAAAAATGATTTCTTTAATGGGATAATTGTTAACCGAAGTTCAACAATAAACTTATCTTATTTATCTTATGGTATTTTATCAATATGAATAAATTATTTTTTTGATTGTGTGCTTATTGTTCAAATACCCCTTGTACAGCTAAAAAACTAAAATGTAAATAATATTACAATTCATACTAGTAATGGGGGTACAATTCTACGGCAAATAAAGAAACAGTTAATTGAGCATGGACGTTTAATAATGAAATTCAAAGCGGTAAATAATAAAAATGTAATTCATTACTCATTGCAAATAAAACGTTTCAAAATTTAAATGATTTACATTTCGGTACCAAACATTAATCTTAAATGTTAAAACAGTACTTAGAAGTAATTATTTTTGTGTAGGTACTCTGTTTCATTTAAATTTATTACAGTCTTTAAGTAAAATCGACAAAATGTGTATCATTATGATGTATCATGTTGCAAATTGCAATTACATGTTCGGTAGACGTATGTGGTAGCTGGTAGCATACATATGTGAAACATCTGGACCGCGGCATATTTATTATTTTAGTCTATGCAATTTAAATTGTCAATTTACTTTACTCTACAAAAGTGCAAAAAAAACAAAGAAGAACATTTTTTTTCTGGTGCAAAATCATCTTTACCATGTCTGCCGTTTTGAAGTTGCAGTTTACGTTTATTATAATGTCTAGGTGTGTTGTTATCTTATGCTATATGAAATATTTTAGATTATAGATTTAGTTAGGACTGTACAATAGAAAGCATAGTTCAATTTGTAGAATGTGGAAGGTGTAAATAAAATTTTGTTCATCTATCTATATGTAGTATTATTGCACCAAAAAATGTTACTTAAAATATTTTATTCTTTTCCTGTTCGTTAGAGTTAAACTTAAAGGTAGCTTTTTCACTTAAAAAACAATTGAAAATTTATTTTTGAATTTTATGACTTCAACAAAAACACTTCAAATGTCCTAAGGATATAATTTCAGCATTATTTTGTCTTAAAAAGTTTGAAATATGGAAAAATGTATTAAACTCTGAACATGTGAATAAAATTATTTTTTAATTATGAAAATATTACACATGATGCTGCCTATAAAACATAAAAACAATTCTAGTTAAAGATTTTGTCTATGGGGCCCCTCACATAATATTTCAAATCTAACTATAATATGCCCCTAAAAGTTAAAATTTGTCTTAAAAGCTCTACACTAGAGAAAGTAAAAAAATATTCTTTGATCGGCAGTTTTCTGGTAGCAGAGAGTTAGAAATGCAAGCAAAAAAAAGAAAAAGAAATCCAACTGATTTCTGAATCTGAAATTTCTGAAATGATTACATTGTTCAGTCAAATCAGCAATATATGTAGTCAATTTTCTTTTATTGTAATAACTTAAATTAAAATCTTTGCTACATTAACAGACAAATATTTTGAATAACATTTTTTCGAAAGTGGAAAATAAAACTTTAATGTAAACAAATAATTAAACTTAAATAACTACATCATTGTATAATATATGTATTTGTATATATATACATTATACATGTGTATTAATTTTCTTTGGAAATTTTGTTTTTCACGCATCAACTCTACAAATTAAAGAGATACATGCAGAAACACGCACAAATAAAAATTAATTAGATAAATAAAAATTTTAAAGCCCAAATAAATTTGCTGATAAATTATTATATTATGCTTTAAAGTAGGTGTTATTTATATTCTACTTAATTTGTCTTCTATTCATTTTTAATCACTTTGAAGAATTTTTTCATTTTTTTTTTTTTTTGTTTGTTATTCAACACTAAATTTATATATGTATGTAGTTGTAGGTATACCTACATATTTATTTATATCCTTTTTATAGCCGTTCTGTTATGTCAAAATTACCGAAAAATATTAGTATAGTTTAACGGATACATGATTTTGAAATGTGGAAATTGTGAGTAAAATGTCATCCTAAATCTTAACGTTAAGTGGCTCATATTCTGGTGTTTTATTTTTGTGTGAGAATGGTGCGCTTATTTTCTTTGAAACAATTTTATGATTGTCGTAAATAAGAAAATAATGTTACATTACTTTTATTATTTTACTATTAGAGCACAAATTGACTGAATGCATCATTGCCGTTCGTTCACAATATTTTTTTTTTTTTGTTTAAAATTGACTGAAGTAAATCGAATTAAATCCGTAAAGAATCTAAATGAACCGAAAACGCATGTTTGTCGTTTACTTCTTTTTATTATTTTTATTTTCGACGTCATGCATGACATTTTGAAAGACATTTTTGTGTTGTTTTGTACCTTGTAGTAAAATTTTTGAAATGGCAAAACAAACAACGCACAAACTTGTCGTATAGTTTTCATTTTAATTTTGAAATTCTTTAAAATTAAATTTTTTGTTTTTTTAATTTATTTATTCAATTTTTTTTTATGCTTAATTGAGATTAATTATAAAACTCAGTATATACAGTAATTTTTCAAAAAATTTGCTAAAGAGCAAACAATTTTGATTTCATTTTTGTAATATTAAATCTGCGTTATTAATTAATTCTGGATGGTTCAAAATTGTGGATTATTCTGGTAAATTTACGCACTCACCGCGTATAGTTTTGCCCAAATAGAAATCCTCATAAGAATAATCAGAAAATGTAAGTTTTTTTAATCAAATTTTGTTGTTTCAATTTTATATAAGTATTCTTCGTAATATTTTTAAAAAAAACTACAAACTGTTTACGATATCTTTAAAAATATGATTTTATTGACTTTGTCACTTTTTGCTGTATATACATACATACGATCATCACCTACACTACATCAATATAATTTCAAATCTATATAAACAAATATGAATAAAAAGTCCTTTGAACTAATAATTTATTTTCTCGATTTTTTCTTCTTTTGAATTATGTATCACTCTAGTAGAATGCCGCTTAATCTCTTACAAAACGACAAATTAATTCTGCATAAAAATTTGTAGCTTATGAAGCTAATTATATCACCTAAAGTATCTATTTTTACGATATGTGTTAAATTCTTTCTTGCTGTAACATATACGGGAGGGATTTATGTTCGTATAGCATTTTATTTTTTTTTTTTTCATTTCGTTTTTGTATTTTATATGCTTAGCAAAAATATTTCAAAGAAAAAAAAAATGTTGTAGGAAATACGTAACGTGCGTGACAACTTAATTCAAAAAAAAAAAAAAAAAACTTTAAGTAACAATATCATCTAAAAATAAGAAAAAAAAACATTTAGAGAATAAATTTTATGTATATATGTATTTAGGTATTGGTGTACATATACAAATATATTTAAAATATTATCACTCTGTTAAATAAAAATAAAAATCAAAATTAATTCGAACCGAAAAAATATACAAATACCTGGTGGAACGATAAACTATAATTAATTATCAAAAAAAAAAAAAAAAAAACGCCTATTATACTGACAGAAAAAATTAAAAATACATAAAAATATTATCATCGTTAATAGCTCGTTACAATTTGCTGCATTTCAAAAATTTTTCATTTATTTGGTAGACTATAATATGTCAAACTGTCAGAAGCTGTCATCAAGACATACGATCGCACATGAAGATGTTTCTTTAGCTACTTTATGTGTTGACAAAACAAAATTTTGATGTTGCAATAATAATAAGTTTGGATATTCGGTTTGGTGAAAATTGTATTGATGGCACAACCTAATACATTACGATGTCTTCATTACTTTCTTGGATCGTATATATTAATTAATTAATACGTTTTTGTCGTCTTTTTACAAATTTTCTTGGCAATGGAAATTTTCATGACAATTTTTTTTTTAAATTTATATAGAGAGTGTCTAAGTGTGAGATAATAATGTTCATTTTGAAAATCCAGTTCCAGAAATTTTAATAAAATGAAAGAAAAAAGATACCTACTTATTAAACCATAAATGTAAAATCCGTTAAAAATAATTATAATTCAATTTTATTTTACTATAGGGGAAAGTTGGGTCAGTTTTTATATTTACTAAAAAAAAATTCCACTTCCTAACCAATTTTTATCCAGTATTTTTTTTTTTTTTCGTTAATAAATAGTTAATAAAATATGTATAGTAATAAAACAGCGATCTTTATAAGATTCAAGTTCACGACAAAGAGACTTGCATATAATTACTTCATGCACCCAACATCGGGATATCAGCAGCAAACAGCAAAGCTTCTTCATAATCCGAATCACATTTAATTTTTTTGTTCGTACATAACAAGCTAGCAAAAGAAACTACTACAACTACATATATTATGGGGGGCAAACTTTTAATTTCTTTAGCTATTTGTAGTTTGTAGTTGTAGACAACGAAACTGTCTTGCATTTCTACGAATGTTGCTCATATCCAACAATTATGCCTGACTCAAAAGGCGTAATTTTTTAACGACTATTTAATTATAAGAGAAATGTTATGGATAACCGCTAGTAAAATCAATCTTACAATCTTTTAGTTATATATAATGATGTCTTTAAAAAAATTAAAAAATTAAATATATATCGTCACAGAAATATCAAACACAGTTTTTGGTTGTTTAATATTTCGGTGACGATAACTATATAACAATGGAATATTATACATACCATATATTCAGGTGGTGTTGATCTAGGACTTAGGTTATCTGTTATTATATCAGATGTTTCTCTTGATTCTGGAGAATCCTAAAATTATTTTTAGAAAGGACATTGTTTAAATTCAACACCTCTAAGAACATAAATATTTAACCAACTTACATGTAATAAATCTTCTAAGTTTTCAATATATTCTATGGCGTTTCTTAATATTTCTACTTTTGGTAATCTTTGGCTTGGATTTGTACTTGTTCTTCGTTTTAAAACCTCGAACGCTTCATTCACCTAATATAAAAGAAATTTTATTTCTTTGAAAAAGTTTCGCCATTATTCTTAATTTGTATAAATATATTGTTTGATTTTTTTTTTAACAATATATTATTAAGATTTAAAAAATACTAACAATAACAACCCTGTAAGACTAAGTTTTTTTTAATTGCAACAATCATCTAACTTTAAGACCTCATAAAAAAAATTGACAAAAGTTCGTTATACGGACTTCTTGCATTTTAAAGAGGGATGGAAGGAAATCTACATTTTGGTAGTCCTTTAGGGGCCTTCCAAAAATATACACATTTTTTTGTTAGCAACCTATGGCTTCGCAAGAACCTACATATGTTCTGATAGTCCAGGAGTAGGTTTAAGACATACTTTCCTTAATCTCCTCTGAGAATCGAATTTAATTTATTTTATAGATCTAATCTACCTATATGCAGTTGTACCATCACGACCACAGGAACATAATGTATTATGATAAAAAAAAGATCATGAATATTTAAATAAAGGGTTGATTCCCTTATATAAATCTTGATCGATTAAAAGCCCAAAATATCAGTCAATAAAGCAACTATTAATATATAGGCGACATAATTCATGACATCGGTAAGTCGGTCCTTTGGTTCTTTCTATGAGTTCCCAAAAATTTATGAAATCCACATATTTACATATACGTATACCTTGCGAAGCCTTCGTCGTTCTCGCAACGTAGCTGCTTTTCTTCTATCAACAGCAACACTTTTCTTTTTACATGCTTTGCAAGCCCATGTTAAACATGGACGAGATTGTCCAGCCGCACAAGCCAACGGCGTTAGAACGTGCTCTTCCGAACTTAAACTGTTATCATCATAATCAGTTAAATTGGAACTTGGAGACTGAACTTCCGTTATGTATTTCATATCATTAACACTATTATATCTTTGAAACATATGATTATTTTCCACGTGAACCGATTGATCCTTATTGTTCACTAGATCATAATCACTTTTGTAATTTGTCGATATATTATTTTGATGACATAGATTTTTATTAAATTTTGTCATTTTCAATAAATTCTCTCACATTCACTGTGTGATAAATGTTGTCACAATTTTTTTTTTTTTTTGTTAAATTCCCAATTTGCTACAAATCGAACAATCTGAATCTTTGCAATTCATCTTCACAGCAATGCTTCTTGGCACTTTTCACGTGTTCAACCGACATTTGTTTAAAGAAGACTAAAAATTATTTTTATACTAAAATCCAATAGAATTATACTACCACAATATTACGTAGTCAAACAAAAAAAAAAAAAAACAAAAACAAAAAAAGAAGTTAAAAGCACATGTTTTAAAGAAACATATACTTGAGAGTAGACAATTTTAAGAAAAGGTTGGCTTAGTAATTTGGCTCCACCTTAAATACTTAAAATAAAAAAAGGCGGAAAATGAATTAGTAGTTAGACCAATTTTATGAAAATTAAGTATTTAGTATAAGGCTTAGGCGTAAATTTAAAGAAATTATTAAGATGTAGACATATGATGTAGGTATGCTAGATTACACTATACATAATTAAAGGCACAATTAAAATAAAAATAGTAATTAATAAGTAGATATGTATTTAGATACTATACCAGCAATATCTCATACATAGGTATTTGTGCCGTTTTTGATTTCTGAATTCAATTAGTAGCTACGCTAAATATACTTATTTATTGTACCCATACTTACTTATCTCAAAATTACCTTTTTCAATTATTTTTCCATTACTACTTAAACGATTCTTTGCTTTTTGCCAACATTTCATATTGAAATCGATCGGTATCAATAATGAAGAGTTCACTGTACTTTATACTTACTATTTACAAATGTATCGTTTTTATGAATGAAACAATAACAAACATTGCGTCATTTTTGTAAACGGTATAGTAAAAACAATATTGTCATGACAACGCGACGCAGGAATTTAATGTAGTTAATTAATTTTGTTTTGTACGCATGATCATGTAACAATACTGTGTTGTAAAGTACATGTAAGTGTCAACAATTGAAAAAGTAAGTGGGTAAAAATATGAATATGGATTTTAACAATTTCCTACTGATGAACAATTGGAAATTTTCTTAATTTTAATTTATTTAAAAGAAAAATGTATTTTCTCTCAATCACATCATGTTCATACAGAACGCATGCTCTCTTATTACGAATACGAATTGTTGTATAAATGCATTCATATCTATAAGTATGTATTACAATGCACACCACTACTGTTACAGTTTTTACAATTTTCCCCTTACTTTCTCCATTTACAATATTTACACCCAATTACACCATTACCGCATACATACATCAAATATGATGTCATTGCATATGTGTTGATAAAGATGATGCAAAGTAATACGTAAATTTCATTTTAATATTACTTTTTTAATAGTGCTGAAGGTTGGTCAGTTTGATTTCGGCTACTATTGTTTCTGATGCCAAAAATTAAGTTTATTGTGATAACTGAAAATTGATTATTTTAGTAGTGATAGTGATTATTTGTAAATGTGCGATAGTAAATTAAGTGATTTTAAACAAATTTCTACAAATAAATTACATTCCAATGTTCAATATTGAACTAAAGTTAAAAACAGGTAGATGAATATTGCTTATTTGAATTTACAATAAATTAAATGAAAAAAATTGATTTTTTGTCTCAAAACAACACATCCAGGAATCGGTACCATCTTAAATGAAAATGATTTTTTTTTTTTTTGGTTAATATTTGCTTGAGATTGTTATTATTATTTGTTAA
Organism: Platyura marginata; assembly: GCA_026745375.1. Taxonomy (NCBI): domain Eukaryota; kingdom Metazoa; phylum Arthropoda; class Insecta; order Diptera; family Keroplatidae; genus Platyura; species Platyura marginata. Next base: position 21,555 of record JANSTT010005336.1, read on the forward strand.
GCTAATTGCTAATAATATACGAAATTATATTGCAAGCTAAGTAGGTACGTACTAATATTATTGTTATTGACCTTCTTTATTAATGTTGTGCGAAAAGTGCTTATACATACACACACACACACACACACACGCTACAAAACATTTTATTTATTGACAAGTTCATACACTAACACCAATCTATGTTGAAAAACATGCTCCCAAGCAGATTTGGTTATCCACGTGGAAAATTTTTATTCCTAATGGTTGATTTACACTATAAGAGCAAAAACAAAGGAAATATATATAAATAGAGAAACATTTGCCTAAATTAAAATGAAAATTTTGTCATTAGAATTAAACTTTATATAGGCATTCTTCCACTAATTTGTAAACATTTGTGTCTATTGCAATGTCAGCCCATTTAACTGTGTGTAAACATTTACATCTTTATTTATCATTTTATTATTTCATAATTAAGTAAATGTTCAGTCGATTTTATCCATTCATTCAGAGGTTTTAGTAAATTTTGTATCACAATTTGTATTAAGTCGTTCATAGTAAAATAATTTAGTACCTAACTTTTAGTTTGAATTTTATTGTGCTCATGCTCAAGTCACTCACCCATAGATGTTCAATGGATGATGAATTAGATAGATTTGGTTGTTTTGATTTTTTAAATCCTCACCAAATATACACAAATATTTTTAAATATTATAGTTGCATGTGCTATAATAGAGATTTACAACAACAAGTATATTTTTATATATTTCTGTAATTTATTTAATTATCTATTAATGTACATAAATCTGATAATACTGTCTGCAACTTATCTTTATTTTGAAAATACTTTATCGATCCAAATAGCAAATAGCAATTATATATTGCACTTAACAACACTCGAAATCATGTTTGGCTGTTATTAAATCGTTTTGATTGTAAAACAGATAAGATGAAATCGAATTAAATTAGCTGATAACAATATGAGTGCAGGCAAAAACTTGTTGAACCACTCCAAATCTGTTGGTTTAGCTGGAATTAGTACGTCCTCATTTAAGTCTAAATCTATAAATAACAATTATTGCATTAAATTGACATTTTTAATTTTCTTGACATATTTAAAGCTCTGAAATATTTTTTATATTAATCATAAAACAATGATTTTTAACATACATAGATCACATATGGTTTAACATAAAACACGAATGTTTTCTAATCTATGGAACTATAGATATTTACATAATTGATGATGATTATTTTATTATAATAAAAATACGATCAATTAATAGCAAATTGCAGAATCATGTTTGTTATTTTATAACAATTGAAACATATGCGGCCTTTTTGTCCAATCAAAAACCATTGATTTTTAATATTTGTTTGCATTTTTCTATTGAAACATGGCTATTTGGTATTTGTATTGTTTATTTTGAAATTTTGAGTCGAAATAAGTCGATATGGTGAGACATTTCCATAGAAAACATCATATCAGTAAAAGATTTTTTTTTTTAAATCGGGAAATTGACTTATTCGAATCCAAAGATATATATATATATATAGAAAGATATAATTTTTGTTTATAGGAATTTATGCCGTTTTCAGGTATTTTATAGCAAAAATACAAATCACTTCAAATCTTCACACATTAATTAAAAACGTTAAGATTATTAATGTTAAGATGAAATTTATTGAATTCTGAAAAAAAAAATTGTATTGTTCAGATTACCCTAAAATCGACCTAGTTATTTTACACTTTTCCTAATTTACCGTACCAATTACCTATACTTTGATATTAAATATAATTTTGTAACAGATGTTTTTTTTTTCTTTATTTTAGATATTTACTTACAACCAATAACAAAACCACACTAACGATCAATAAGCAGTTATTTACAACAAATTATTCAATTGGCATGCAGCTATACCGGACATAATCTATTCGCGCAGAAGCACTTACTTAGTCACAGAAAAAAACATGACAAATTTATAAGTAGATACGTTTAAGTATGTACGTCTGCCATTATAAATGATATAGCAGAATACTTACATATGTACAGTACACATTATGTACATACAAAATCTGGTTGAAGTTACTTTCTTCATTCTTCAAACAAGTGCTTTTAGAAAATGATAAGAATAAATACAATCACACTACTTGCCATACGTCATCAAATAAAGTTGTTTTGATGCGCAAATTTGTAGTAGATATTCGCATTCTTCACAATGAATGAAATCAGCTGGTTCAGTCGGTCGCCAAATCTCAGACTATCGACACAAATTGATTATTTATATTGTATCAGACAGATTGGAGGAAGACACGTCACTTATACAGAGTGATCAGTCGTACTAAACGTGTTCACATTATAGATTAGAATAATTAATAAAAAAGTGAAGAAAATATGAATTTTTAATTACCCAGGTGTGTGTATACCAGTGTTGTGTATAGTCGCCGCCCCAAATCATTAACATTAACTCATTGTGTGATTATTTTATTTTTAAATTCGCAACAGTTAAAAATAAACATTTTTTATACAAACAAATAAGATGGAAAACAATACAAATTTTCATGTTTAAAGTCCATTCATTTTTCACTCATTAAATTAAATCGTAGTCGTAAGTACAGTTTTCTTTGTACTTTTTAACGTTTACTTAGTTGTTATACATTGAAAATATTATAGCTATTGCGAAAAACAAAAGAAACCACAGTACTTTAAAGCAAAAGAGTAATAAAAAATTTAACTATACTTACCTTAAATTGCATAAATAAATGATATTAAATAAATAAACAATAACAAAACAGAAAAGACTAAAAATAACTTAAAAAATTATAAAGTAAGCTTTGTTTATACGCACGTGTCTTTGAAAATAGGCTAGCAGCCAAAATTGAAAAACTTAAGGTGAAATTAAATTTTCTTTGTGAAATGGAGCGTCGATTTCGTCGTTTAAATGGCAATCGAGTTCCATACGATAGCAGCGACAGTAGCGATGATAACGGCTATGAAAATAATAATCCAACAACGATTTGGGTATTTGGATATGGTTCACTGTGCTGGAATCCCGGTTTTGAATATTCAAAATGTGTTACCGGCTATATTAGAGGATTTGTTCGTAGATTTTGGCAAGGAAATGCAACGCATCGAGGTACAAAGGAAAAGGTTCGTATTATATTGTTGTTATAGATTTTAGGATTTTTTTCAAATTAAAATGCCGCTTTTGTCAGGATAATAATTAATTTTGAAAAAAAAAAAATTTCATTAAAAAACGAGCTTTTTTTTATAAACAAAAAATGATTATCTAAACTTCCTAAATAAATACTATAATCGTTTAAAATGTTTATATAGTTCTCAGGAGGGAGGTGGTGGGGTAATTTGTAGATAAACACGATCTTGAATAATTAATAATAGCGGTAAACAATTTGTTTTTCATTCATGGGAAAATCGTTATCGGGCTAATGAATTTTGCATGTAGGATTATACACAAGTACCTATATTTGTTAGAACAAGCCACATTACCTTTAATTAGTATGATAATAAATTCATTTTAAATTAAATTATGTTTGATAACAATTTTTAATATAAAAACAAACTGAACCACAATATTAAAAACTAGGATTGAAGCTTTATCGTAAAAAATTTGTAAAATTTACTTTATAGAATGAGCTACTAAAAACTTTTGGTAAAGAAATGCAAATTTTTTTTAAATTATTTTATTTAATTACATACTTCAGAAAAAATTTCAAAAACATTGCTCAAAAATGAGTCAACAATTAAGTTGGATTTAAAAAATATCAAAGTTGCACGACTAAATATTTCTAAACATTTTTTGCAAAATTAAATTTTACTTTTATGGATTTACCTCGCGTGACTGACCAGTAAAGTAGGTACGCAACATGCGTAACGAACCTCGTAACTTAAAACTTTGTCTTATTCTTAAGAATAAATATTTATAGGCGAAAATTAATAGTGAACAAAGATGATTATCATATCATATATCTGAATTGTAACTTAAGTTAATTATATAAAATTCACCTACTTATTGAAAGGTCGTTATCTTAAGCAGACGTATTTTTATTATGAAGGAAATGAAAGGTGACTATAATAATACAATTAAGCTTCGTTTATCAATATTTGTCTAAAATTAGCGATAACGCATTAAGTAACCATATCAAAGGAATTGGTTTAAAAATTTTTACTTTTACGTCTAGATTAGGTAGTTGTTTGTACAGTGTAGTCTTTGGTCTCTAAGTAGGTATAGCTAATCCAAATCCTATTAAGTATAGAATCAAGTTATGACTATTTTCCTCCTTATACATATGTTCTTACTTTATTGAGAAGAAGTTAGAAAACTAGAAGTTATAATCGTTAACGAAGTCCAACATCTAAATTTAATTCAATTTAATTTAATTACAATTTACACGCAACAAATAGTCCAGTATATTAAAGAAAAGCGTCATCGGCTAACTGAATTGACTTATTATCTTTTTAATAAATTAGCAGAAATCATTTATATTTTTTTTATTGAGTCATTATTCCCTCATCCATGATGATAAAAGTTGTTTGCGCATTTACTTTTTCATAAGTTTAGGTACCTACTACTTGTTAAGTAGAATTGTAGACATTATTTAAACGTAAAAGACGATAATGAATTTAAAATAATATATCATAAAATTGACCTAATTGTTTGTGAAATGTTATCATCTACGTAACATTAAGTTTTGTCTATCTGGCCATTTTGATAATTAAGAAAAACATTTAATATAATTTTTCTAATTTAAATTTCGAAAATATCGTGCGTACGCAAATTAACCCAACGTATTCGCGTAGTTCTACTATCTACTGCTACTCTATCATTACCGGAATTTCATTCAAGGTTGTTGGAAGAAATGTTGGCATTCAAATACATAATATATTTAAATTAATTTTTATTTTTCTCAACTATTATGTTGTTGATATAGGTGTTTTCTTAAATTTACATTTTTATGTGTTGTTATATAATATTTAAAGATGTTGCCGATATATTAAGCAAAACAGAAAACAGAAAAGTGGAAATAATATTGTCTTAATGCGTCATTTTTTTAAATTTTATTATTGGCCTATATTATTTTATCTTTAATAAGTAATTATTATTAAGATACTAAAATTATTTTCGCTTCATCATATATGAGACTCTATCAACTTTTGTTTTGTTGCGGAACAGACTCAGTTCGGCACTCTTTTCAATTCACTACTATCGAAATTTGTAAACTGTGCCAAATTGAATGTTAGTTTTATAGCCAAGTCTACAAAAAAAAGTTTTTTTTTAACGTTAAAGCTATTTTTTTTGTATTGTAATAATTTATTTTATCTAATATGTAGCTAATTAATGTTATTTGATTTTACAGCCTGGACGAGTAGCAACTCTCGTTGAAGACAAAGAGGTAAGGATCTGAAATAAAATATTTTTTTTTTTTAATTATTAAAAAAATTACTGGTTTTATAAAATTTTCTTATCTTACTTTCTCAGGGTATCACATGGGGATGTGTCTATAAAATATCCGGTGAAACGGCACTTAAATATTTGAAACAACGTGAATGCACACTAGGCGGCTACATTACACAGTATGCAAAATTTTATCCAAGATTAGCATCAGAAAATGCCGAAATATGTGGCGAAGCATTTCCGGCACTAATATACATTGCAACTGATCGAAATTTCCATTGGATTGGTGAGGATTCACTGCCATCGATTGCACAGCATATTGCCGAATCTCAAGGTCCAAGCGGACACAATGCTGAGTATTTATTTCGTTTGGCAACGTTTATGCGTGACGAAATACCCGGATCGGTTGATGATCATTTATTTGAATTAGAAAAGTATGTTAAGGAAATACTTGTTAAGCAAAATATACCATTAATATCTGTGATGGGAATCGATCCCCAACGTATTCGAAGAGATTCACATGAAGAAATTCGGCGACCGATATCGTTTGAATTTGCCTCTCGTGTTCCCGATGTTAAATTACGCTGTTTAAATATTTAAGGAAAAGCTATCATTATTTTTACAATCATAACATTTATTATAAGAATACATTTTGTTATTATTTTTGAACCTATTAGTATTTAAGAGGCTACTATTTTTATAAATTAAATTGCTTTTGTTTAGTTTTATTTTTATAATGCCAAATAGCAGCTCACAAAGTCATATCGCTTTACTTTTAATAAAATAACAATTAAAAAATTGCAAATTTTATATTTTCTTTATTTTTGATTACATTCAAATTATTGTTGGAACAGGCTGGAGGCATCAATGGTCACCATTTGCCAGTAGATTTTCTAGGCGAAAATTGTCAGGAGAATTTAATTCAAATTGTTTAACCTTTATGTCTCTGTCTCTAGTATATAAAAACAAAAACATTAGCTAGAATCTGAATTCTTAATATTAAATTTTATTTTTAATAATTTTCAACATATTTTTACTATATTTAAGTGTACCGCTCAAAACAATAATGAAGGAAAGTGAACGGAGCCGAAACCATTGAACCTAAAACGGCTGCCATGACAGCCATGAAATTTTTAACATAACCTCCAATATTCTTTAGGGCTACTGTCAATACACAAACTATAATTGAAATTTTGAAAATCATCGTGTGCCTACAACTCCGAGTATTTTAGCAATGGCATCTTCAAATGTAGCAAATTATTTGGCTGAACAAAAGAAATCTTCCAATAAGGAATTAGCATCTGACTGGACACAAATTGAAGAACTCTATAATGAAAAGTAAGTACCGTATTGCATTGATGATAATCCCTAGTATCCAGGAGGTTAAGACAGATTGGGGGTCTTTCTAACTTGAAACGTTTTTTATGCAAAATTTCTACTTTTTAGGCTGTGGAATGAACTAACCATCAAATTGATAGTATTTGTAAAAAATCCATCATTACAAAATGAAGAAAGTCTCATTCAGTTGTATCATAATTTTATCACATCTTTTGAGACAAAGTGAGTTATATTTGTTGTTGTTTGTACAAAAAAATTTGCATTACGATCTTATAGAATCAATCCATATGGTCTGGTTGAAATTGTTTACGTTATTGTGGAGCATATTGCAGACAAAAAAGAAGCTGTCGAATTCCTAGAAAAACTCAAAGAGAAAGTTAAAGTTTGCGATGAAGCCGTCTGGTTTTGTCGGGTAAGTATTGTTTTCTCATTTCCCACTATAGACAATAGTATAATTGACGCTTATTAGGTTTTGCAAGGACAACTTCACTTAGAACATCTACAAGATCTGGAAGCAACAAAGAAAATTATCGAGGATCTAAAAGAAGTTCTTGAAGAGTCTGGTAATGTAACACCAGTTCATGGTAAATATTTTCTGCTAGCATCGCAGTATTATCGTCGCGTTGGCAAACATAGTGAATACTACAGATGTGGTTTGCAATTTTTGGGTTGTTCTCTGGATGAATATCCAAAAGAGGAATGGCCACAGCAAGCATTCTTTTTAGGATTGGCTGCACTGTTGGGAGAAGGAATTTATAATATTGGCGAATTGGTAATATATATATATATATAGCGACACTTTGTTTCAAATTAATTGATTATTTATTTTCTAGCTGGCGCATCCAATTCTTGGTTCATTGACTGGAACAGAAAATGAATGGGTTGTTGAACTCTTGAAAGCATTTAATTCCGGCAATATCAATAAGTGAGATTTTTTAAGCATATTTTCCTTTTAATAAATTAATTCTTCAAATGTTTTTTTTTTCTCAGATTCGAAGAAATGAGACCTCAGTGGAGTAAAATAGCCGATTTGGCTGCACAAGAAGTTAAACTTCGACAGAAAATATCCCTTCTTTGTTTGATGGAGGTACATTTTAACATTTTTACTTTCTCGTTTTAATCCATTTTAAACAATAATGATTATTATATATTTCAGATGACATTTAAACGCCCATCCGATCAAAGATCAATTACATTTGATGAAATTTCATCAGAAACAAAACTGCCACTAAAAGAAGTCGAGATTTTAATTATGAAAGCGCTTGCACAAGGTTTGGTTAAGGGTGCAATTGATCAAGTTTCTGGTGTTGTAAACATGACATGGGTAAAGATTTTCTGATGGTTATTTCATTGGAGATTGGTAATAATGTTTGTTTTCTGTCAAATAGGTACAGCCAAGAGTATTGAATAAAGATCAAGTTGCCGGTATGGCAAAAACACTCGATACATGGATCCATTCTATTGTTTCAATGGAAAATTTGATTGAAGCAAAAGCGAGTGAAATACTAACAAATTAACATAAAATTATGTCGTCACTAAAATAAACAGATTTTTTTCAAAAAATATGAAATGCTTTGAAATTCAACGAAGGAGGACATATACATCTCAAGTAAGATTTTTTTTCCTATCAACATTTCTTATATTGTGATGTCTACAAATATTTAAATTCTTTAATTCAACTTAAAAATATTGCACAGCAATGAAATCTTACAAATATCTCGCCATTATTTCTAATAGTTTTGTGTAGACAAGTGCTGGTGCATCTTTTCCCCACAAAAAGTCTACATGATTAAATCGATCAAAGGGAACTTTGTATAATCCAATTGATGTTCTGTGTAATTTATCAAACAGTCTCGAAACGTCCTAAAGAAAAATCAAGTTTTTGCATTGTCAATCGTCTTCAATTTTAAAGTAAAGAAAACTTTACCTCTGGCCCCGCTAACCAATCATTTTGAGCATAAAATAATGCAAATGGCGTTGATATTTTATCTGTATCATAAGATGGTGGTGTTGGTTGTCCGTATTTTAATTGATTATCTTGTTTTCCATAGTCGAAGTATTGAAAGTTGCCTTCTAAAATTTAAGAAACGATTTTTAAATGCTATACCCTCCGGGCAAATTTTCTAATTTAGAAACCTTCATGAATCTCTTGCGCATAGTGCACTATAGTCTTTGTTGATGTTCCAGCTGGAGTATGTCCAAAAATGACAGGCATCAGCGTCTTCAAAATAAAGTTTACATAGATCCAATACACTTAAAATTAGAAAAAATAAAAATAAAAATTACCTCATTGTACTGAGCTTTGTCAAAGCCACACAATACAAATACAGTATTTTCGCAAATGTATCGTTCAGCATCGGTTAGTTCGCATCCATATTTAGAGAGAAATTGCAAAATTTTATTTTGGGGCAAAAATTCGTTTGCTCCAAAAAATTTTATGATCATCTAGAAAAAGAGTATCATATTTAATATGTGGTGATTAAACTTCCCAGTTTGTATTGATTGTAAAGTACCAATTATGGAAGGGGAAGTAGAGATTCTATAGTGAAAGTATTAGGTTTGTTTTATTCAAATTTAACATGATTTAACTGAAATCAAACGAAATGACACTACCACAGATGTAACAAGTTGTTCTCTATAATAACTAAGAAACGTCAGGGTCACCAATATTGTCAATATCGTCAAAACATTTAGTTTGATTGAAATGATTGCTAAAACCATAAATGTTATGGAGTAATATGATTTAGAACATCGAGAGTTTGGAATTTTTTGAAAATTCATAATGATGATGATGCGATCTGAATAATGTTCATCCCCATAGATAATTATTGTTTACCTTTGTTGCAACGTACTTTATGACTGAATGCTCTGTGCGCTCTGCAAGGCGAACTAATTTCTTGTAGTATTTGAAAAGTTTACTAGTACGATTAGATGCCTAGAATAGAATTGAAATAAATTCTATATAGGGCAAAAATGTTAACCATTTACTATTAATTGACCCCTATTTCTTACATACACACTACGTCTGTACATTTGTTTCACTTTCTGTCAATACACAGACACATGTCTCCATATTTTTTTGAAATTTGTTGATAATGAACTCTAAGAGATGATGTAAATGCATAGAGCAGAGTATCACAATGGGCAATGATATTTTTTAAAATTAAATTAACAACAATGAGCACTAACTATACAAAAACTCTTCCTTCTTTGTTCGTGGAATATTTTTTTTCTCAAAGCTCAATGTTGATGTACCTGTCTAACTGAGGTAGTGTATAGCAATTAAGAGATGACTTGACAAATGTAATAAAACTAATACTTTCTTAAATTAAACGAACTAAGAAACTAAATCTAATAAGAAAAATTAATTAATATAATTAAAAAAAAATAAACAAACACCAAAACCGTTATCAACCAACACCGCACAGAATGGGGGTGGGGTAGAGTAATGTTCAAAATTATATTCCCAACTGGCGAAGATGAAAAGCGTGGATTTTGCGAGAAAAATCAAACTCACCAATAAACTTAAAGAAACTCGATTAAATAGTGTATCGGCTATATAATCGACCCAATTGGGAACACGCAAATTATTTATATACTCATCTGAGAAATCTATTTTATCACTAACTGAAAAAGTCTAATTAGTAAAGAAGATTTTATATAAATTTCATAAATTATTTGTTCTGTCTGGAAAAAAATCGGAATTTTGTTATCCTACCTGTATGTCCCGCGAAAATGGCGCCAATAATCTGATTGGACTCTTGACTTTGGTCATAAAAGCAACCGGAGCCAATGCAAATCCGGCACGAATTTTTTCATTATATTCAGGACGTAGTGATAGCATCGCAAATGCCATAGTGGTGCCCATTGAATGTCCAATATAGAGAAGATTGTTCGGGTAGGACGTTTTGTTGTATTGATTTAAGTTTTCAATTTCTTAAAAACAATTTTTTATACATTTTGATGCCGGGAAATATATTTTTTTTTTAGTTACCTTTAATTTTATATAAATAATCAATTTCCGCTGGCACATCATAGTAGGCCATCTCATGCCAACTGAAATCCCAATATTTTGTATCATCATGTTTTAAGAAAATGTGTCGCTTCGAATATGTATTGCCTCTAGCATTTCCTAACCAAACATCATAGCCAGCATCGGCCAGAATAAATGCTAAACCATAGATTTTATGTTAAAATCAATTTTATATAGGCTATAAAAATTGTGGAATACCCAACGCTTTATCTGGACCACTTAATAACCAGTCGGCTGAACTGGATAGAAGACCATGTTGCAGAAATACCGGTTGTCCAGCACCACGTTTGCCAATATGTTCGCAACCAATTCGTCCGCATGGTATTCGATGTAATGTTAGTAGATAGCCGTCTTCGGTAACGACGACATGTGCCTCTGACGGATAACCGTGTCTGGCTGCGATTTCGCACTATAGAAATTGAGAAAAATTTGAGTTTAAAAAAAAAACGATTTTGAATAGTAGATGACTTCAAAATGAATAATCCATAAATAATATGGAAACATTACAGACACATGTGTTTTACGTTCTAAATATAACAAAAAATGATTTCACAAAATTCTTTAGAATGGACAAAAAACTGAAAAAACACGAGATAACGCCTCATTCAAATAGATAACAATTCTTCCTACAGAGATGAATATAAACAAAATACTGACCAATTCAAAAATAATATGACTCAACTATTTATGACTTCTATGTTATGAAACATTCTTTTGCGTGTGATCAGATTGCAATTTTTTTTAAATTTTAAATGTTAATTTTCTATTAGATAATTTTTGTTGATTATTAATTTTTTAGAATTCCCAAAAAAAAAAACCAAATTGATAAAAATATTTACATAAAGACAAAATCATAGATAAGAAAATAATTGGCTGAAAAGTTCTGAACTCAATCCTAAATATGTTAATTTTCGAAACTGACTGTTTTTTTTTTTAATTAAATTTATATTTACTATTGGACTTAATAAGTGTTCAAAATCTACCGTTGTCAAATCGGTATCCGGATTATATGGAATTGCATTGAATCTCGGTTGAAACCATTTAAATGGATTCCACAAATTATCTGCATTTGTTGCGTCCACTTCATCGTCCAATGATGATGATTGTATTGGTGAATGATATACTTGACGTAACACTCTGTCTATCATATTCTCAGCACTGCACATTATTATTAAACAGTTCCATAGTAATGAAATGAAAATTAATTTAAAATGCATATTTGAGCATATAATAGACACTTATTGTACACTACTAGATAAGCACTACGAGATAAGTACAGTGCGCACAGTGTATTATATTATTTTGTTCGTAACTTATTATAAACAATCAAGCAAAAAATTTCAAACTATAACAACAACAAAAAAACAAACTCTTCTCATTAATATTCACAATATTTGTCGAATATTGAACATTTTACCGTAACTTCCAAATAAAATAAATACAACAACAACCAAAAAGTGGCAAACGACTTGAATGTCCGTCCGTATTTGTTCGTCAGCTGTTCTCTTCTGAGCAAATTCTTAGTAAATCTTGGCTGTAAATACAAAATATATGAAAGTATTCCAAGCAAAAAAAAAAAAAAGAAGCAGAAAAACAATTTATTACTCAGACTCTGATTAAACTCAATTTTTTTTTTTTTTTGTGACGGCTGTGTTTCGCATCTTCAACACTTACTATGTGCAGTTTAAGTTTAAAGAGATATCTGTACGATAGTATTGGTCATTCAGTTAAAATGATATTTATTGCTGTAAGTAATTTTAATCAGTTATATACATTTCCTATATAATATAAAAATATTTTAATGAGATAAGTACAGCGGCTAATTAATTTATTGTTATTTTCACGCATAGTAATTGTGTCTTCTGAGAATATTTAAATTAGTCTTAATTATTATTACATATTAATATTTGTTGTAACTGTTATTTTTTGAGAATCTACATATTGTGATTACCAATGATGAATCTTCAAATTAAAAATTAATTTATGTAACAGTTGTAGAGTATTATGGTGAATCCACTTCTCTCAATATTCTCTATAATGAATTTTTGTAAAGCAGACAAAATTACAACGAAAAAAAAACGGGCATAACTTAAAAAATCCACTCTTGAAATTTGTTCCGGTATTTTGTCCATACTTTATCCAATTTGTTGAGAAAGATTTTGTCCGTAGCACCTATTAACAAACGTATAATTCCAGGATTTTAGGATGTTCAATAATCAAAAAAGGCTCATATCTTTCTGGTTATTTAAACTTTTTTGTAGGTTAATTTTATTTTTGAGTTTATGTGGTACTTTTTTTTAAAAAATGTTTAAATAACCTAAAAAAATCTAGTTCTTCAATTCAATCTTCAAGAATGTTCTTGTGGTCAAAATAAGAGTGTAATTACGGCGCAATGAATTGTTGCCAGGGTTGTTTCTTATTCAAATCTATATATTATTAGACAATTCAGGGTAAACAGATATGGATTATTGACTTTATTCTATGAAAGGCGGAGAAATTCTTATCTCTATTCTAATGTTCGATATTTTTCATTTCAGCAAGCTAGCGACTTGAAATTTTCACAGTAGCTTTTGTATGTGCATCCTTCATATGGGCAAAATACGCAAAACCCTTCGACCCTCTCTTATTATAAATTTTCTTCTGCTCCTCCTACTTTCTCTTCATTCTTCAAGAAGTGTTACTTTTTTGATGGGATAAAGGAGATTAAAAAACTATTAAAAAAAGCCATTTTTTACTTCAAATAATAAATAATTGAACTTTTATTTTTAAAAAAATCACAACAAGCATACAAAAAATTTAATTTAAAAAAAAAACAGAAACTTCTTCATCAAAGTAATACATTTTTGTAGTTTATTCTCTTGAAAGAGCGGCTAATTTAAAATAATCGTACGTTGATTTACATGCTTCTATTCTGTGAATAAATAAAATTAAGAAATAAAAAAAAAACTCTGACACTTAGAAATTAAATCAAAATACCTTAACGATAACAATGGCCTAAGAGCATGTTTAATATTATCATAAACTCCCGGATTTGTAACTTCCTGAACTTTTAAAATACTGTTTGATGCATCCGGTGGTTTTGTCAGCAATTTCGACGGTCTACTCGGTAGATCTTTCTGAATGGAGAAATCTTCCAAATGTCTTTCGCGCACATACACAAACGGACGAATAATTCGCAGATCACCATCTCTATTCAAACAATGTGCTTGAGTAGTATATAATCGTCCTTTGCTTAGTACAGACACTAAAAAGTCATCGGCCAATTTGTCTAAGCTATTGCCCAGCGCAATTACATTGTAGCCTCTTTGTCGTGCAACCGTGTAGAGTTTAGATCGAAGACTTTCTATAGGAGCTAGAAATACAACAATAAAAAATTAGTTCTGTTCATTTGGTGTTTTATGCGAATATTGTACTTATGCTATCAAAAATGCATTGAATATCCAAATCCCTTAAATAGAGCATTAAAGCCCTTGGATCAACACCAGATGGATTTAACGATGCAGCACCAATTTCTATATGAATTCCTCTAGCTCGTGAATACTGTCTTATTGCATGCAATAAACATAACGAGGCACTACTGCCGGATAGACAAGTTAAAATTCGATCACCATCCTTAATCATATCGAATTCGTCCATTGCCTAAAACATGATTGGTTTTTTTTTTTAACAATTAATTTTACATTTGCACAGTACAACTCTTTCGAGATTGAAGTTTAATATCTGTTGTGTTGTTTGTGTGTTGTGGGGTGCTGACTACCAAAAATTTCATAACTTTGCTGAATTAAAGCTGGTGTGTGAGAAGGTGACTGAAAAATTCTGACGATTTAACTGGACGAATCTTTTGCGATGGAAAAAAAATCGTTAAATCCAGTCAAGAAGAAGATGTTTAGCTTATTTAGCAGAAATAGACGGGAATTATTAAGAATTTTGGCACCACTTATCTTTGTTACAAGTAAATCAAAAAATGTTTTATAAAAACGATGATAATGTTTTAGTTAACTGTGGTAGGGTTTTCAATTGTCTTTATTTTAGTATTAGAAGTTAATAAGAATTTTCTCACTACTTCACTGAACTCCTTATTAAAAATTTAACGTTTACAAAAATTCTTTTTAAAATTGGGGCAAATTTAAATTATAAAATGTCTCTTTAAAAATGATTGAATTAAGAAATACCACCAAAAAACAAACAAAACAAAAAAATTTCAAAATATAAAATATTTTGGTTTATCTAAATAATGTGAGACAATAATTTTTTTTTCAAATTTGAAGTTTGAATTTTCTAGTAAATTATAATTTAGAGGAAAAAACCAAAAAATGTGTATATTCGTTGTAGTGTTTTAATGTTGGTAAACTTCCACCATTTATTGATTAGGTACTCTCCACCAAGATCTTAGTTATATACATCATGCAAACATATTTTTCAGTTTAGGTACCTACATTAAAAATTTGAAAATAATTAGTAATACCGTCAAGTAATAGTAGTGACAATTTTTTTTTTTTTTTTTAAATGGGGTAAGATAAAAAAAAATTATAGATTTTTACAAAAATAAATAAAATTAAAATTTAAAAAATATTAAGATTCATACAGTTGGCTTGCAAAAAAAAAACAAAACTTAAAGGCAATAAAACTGTTTTAACATTTTGAAATATATTTTTATTTTTTGTAACAATTTTAAATTTTTTTTATATATATTTAATATTACTACATAAATATATAAATCTAGAAATTTAATTAATATTTTTTGATCGTATATTGTTATTAATAAATTGAATTTAATTCATCCATAATTTATATTTTGTAAAGGGGGAACACAAACTATTATTTATTTTTATTAATAAATTGTTACAATACATAATAGCTTCGGCATTGAATATTAGGCATTGTAAAATTGTTACTCCAAGTTAGATAATAGGATTTAACATGCTAGCAAAGCATATTATTTTTTTTTTTTTGGTTTTTAAATTTTTGATTTTTTCAATCATTAACGAAAATATTCCAATTCTAAAATTACAGTTTAGATCTTTAGATTTGTAATACCAAAATGAACTTTTGAGTATTCTAAGTGGTGTTAGGAATGAAAATTATAATAAATCAAAAAAAAAAACATTTTGGAATATTTCCATTATTGGTATTTAAATCTACTTATAAACATCCGATAGGTTTACTAAATTTTAGAACTACATGCAAAAAAAAAAATTGTAATAACAAAGCAATAATGTTGCAAAGCAATAATATGGCAGACATATTTTTTTAAAGCTTTTTTTTTTGGCAGGCCTAATTTCAATTGATGGCATCATATACAAAATGACAATTAAATTTTTAAACCAAATTTAATAATAAATAAAATATTTCTAAATTATAAATTTTATATACATAACCTAACTAGCTATTGTTAAAATTGAAATTTTGAGACTCAGCAAACCGTTTCACTTGCAAACTTTGACCTACTACGTTATTATTTAAAAGTAATTACACAATATTTGCATAAACCTAATCTCACCTTTAATTATTGTATAATATGAATTCTTTCCCTTAAACACCCTTAAGTTATTTAGCTATTTAATTCTCAAAAATAGTAATTATTCTTAAATTAATATTTTAAAAATTATACTCCATATATAGATTTTTTTATTTTAATAACAAAATATTTAAGAAAAACGATTCACTGACAAATTTTAATTTAACAAAACAAATTTTACGTTTATGATCATCAATTGGGGCTACCATGCATTGCATATCTCAAACATTAATATAACAAAACTTAAATTATTTTTTTTAGTTACTTATTTATTATTCATGTACTTAAACTGAACTGATTTATTAAATTACTATACGCGTATCGTTAAAATTGGTAAATTTTAATTATATTGGAGAATAGAGAAAATTACCAAAAACAACGATTATTGGTGGGGATAAATAATTAATAGTAATTTTTGTTCGTTTACTAATTTTTTAAAAATATCTCGACCGTTTTTTTTTTTTTTTGATCAAAAGCTCAGTTTTAAAATTTTGAGCATTTGTTGACAGAAAAATTTAATTTTGGAAATTTAACTGTGAAATTATACCCAATTTCTATTCAATTTGTGGAATGTAAATCCGATAATGATAGGAAATATACAAAATAAAGGCTTCAAATTAACATTTTAATTACTAACGCACTTTTAACACTAGAAACTGCCTGCTCTATCATATAGATGTTCATAAAGAACGTAAGAATTAGTATTTACTTCGAACACATTAAAAACGATCTGGCACAACAATCTTCTTTCTTCTTTCTAACTTCTTCTCTATACTAGCTACATACATATATAGTTAAAATACGGTGCAGCATTTCTAAAACTATAAGCATTAAAGCCACACTAAAGTTTTTATTTGTTAGTACATTTTTAGTAAATAGATATAGATAGTAATAAAACACGAAAAAAAAAATAATTTAAAGCTATCAACATAATAGAGCTCAAACATAATTTAGATGCTTTCTTATTAAAGTGATAAAATAATACAAATTCCAAACCAGAACATTATTTAATATTTAAATGTGAAAATTAATTTTCTTTCTTAACCTCAGCTGTTTGTTTCCAAATGGGAGTTGGTAGATAATGCCATTGTCTAGAGTCATCCTTTTCCGAATCGGTAGAGTCTCGCTTAGCATCTTCATTATTACGTAAGATACATTTACATCTTGTGGCTGTTGTTGAATTCACTTGAATTGGCCGATCATTGTATATTCCGTTAATATTTTCATTGTCTAGTTGGTCTGATTGATTTGCGCTGTTCAGCTGATACCTACAAAAAAAATGTTCATTTCTTATAAAGACTAATTTTTATTAATTCATCCTGTATATATGCAATTTGTGTTTTAAAATTAAATCAAATTAAACAAAAAAAAAAAAATCTCATTGTAGATCTTCAAACACACACACACACACACACACACACACACACACTATTCTCATTTTTTATTTATTTACATTATGTGTTCGGCATTTGCCCTTAATTTTAATTCTTTTGATTTTATGAAGAAATAAAAATTAGTTTAAAATTACTTCAGAACCTGCTTTTCACTACATAATGGCGACAAATAATTACACTTAGTTTAAAACAAAAATAAAAATTTGTTTTTCAAAAATACCTTTCATTTTGTGTTTCATTAATTACTTTCAATTTAACATCATCAGAATCTTGAAAACACATATTTATTCCCGAATCTTGTGACGCTGTACCAATAACATCAACCAATTTTGAAATTGTTCCCGTATACGGGCAATTTGGTGTTGAATTTTCTGGACTGGAAGCAGTTGAATTCTTTTGTATTGGTGTAGGAACTGATTCGGAACGTTGTTTCTCTAATTTGGCTGTCGTTTGCTCAACCGTATGCGGTGTCGTATCACTGAAACGATGCTTTATTTTTCTATATTTAAAAAAATAAAAATTTCCACAATTAATGATCATTTAGAATTCTGCTGCAATGTCAAAATAAATATATACTCTTTAGCCGGATACGGAAATGGTTTCTCAAATATGTCATGCGGTGAATATCTTCGTGAATTATATTGCATGTCTAGAATATTTTGTTCATTTTCATTCATCACATTGACTATTTCACGAATTTCCGATTTAACTTGATTTGTTATGCCAATGGAAAATTCTTTTAAATATTCGGCTACATCACTTGCTGATACAGAGTCATTACGCATGTCATCAGCACTATATCGGTGATGTATTTATTATATACCAAATAATGTAAATTTATTCAATTAATTACCTGCTTATATTATATAAAGATGTTAAATTTACTGAACTTAAATCTGAATCTGTATTATCCAGAACATCTTCCACTTTTGAAATTACTTCTCTAATTTCAGATTTAATTTCTGTAGCTAATTCACTGGTCACTCCTTTTACGTAAGCTTTAATGTCTTCTGATTCATCATAACTGCAATCACTAAAAAAAAAAAAATTCAATTATGTTTCTCTACTTTCCACTGGGATTTAGTATTTTTTTTTTGCTGGCTCTTTTTGTCGTATATCGAGGGCTTTTAAAGCAAAAAAGCAAATTTTTCTACTAACATGTACTTTTCTACTGTACATATTTAAAGATATTCTAATTTAAATTTAAATTTTTGTAGTATCCGAAAAGTTTGCCTTGGGTATATTTTGTTTTCCTTGAGTATTTCTTGTATCTTCCCCATGTCATAAGATTATTGTCAAAAAAAAAACTAACTAAAATCATAACGTATTTTTGAAGAAAATGCTCAGATGTTCATTAACTCTGCTGACTCAGGAATGCTCAAGATGAACTTTTATGCAAGAGTAAACGACCGAGACCTATCAGAACTATCCTTGATTATGCAATCGTATTCGTCGCAGATAATAAATGGCAAAAAGAGTGATATGGCAAAAAATGCTCGGCTCTGTACTGCTAATCATAAAAGGGCTAACTACATTTTCCAAAATAATAATACATTTTCCAAAAAATAATTAACGTTTTTCTGTTTATAAAAAAAATACTAGTCATAAGAGCCCTAACTGATGCACATAGAACTTTTATATGTAATATTTGTAGTATTTTGTAATAGGTAACTTTTCTATAATTGATTCTTGAACTTCTAGATTCTATAAGTGTAATAAACTAAAAAAAAATGTAGTTAGACCTTTAATGGTTAGCAGGGCAATAACTCCTCTATGACTCTACTATATAATACTCTACCTGTTTTTTTATCTTTATTTTTTTGGTCTTCTAGTAGATTATGACTCAAACATCAATTATCTTGACTCTTAAATTAATTTTTCTTAGAATTAATAAAAATTAAATTTAAATTATGGTTAGATGATGATATCTAAATACAAAGCTTTCTCAAAAAGGCTATTTTAAAAAGAAAGAAAAAAAGGCACAACATAAATAATGTACATGAATAAATCTAAAAGCAAATTAATTAATTTCTGTCACATACAATAAATTCTCACCTTGCTGCTTGAACTGATACCTGCACGTTCGAAGCCGGTGACGTACTCAATATTGACGTCGGTTCTTCTAAATCAGTTTGGCTACTACAAGAGCATAGTCGCTGTTTTGGAATTTTCGGCGATAAACGAAATCCGGGGTTAGTTTGTACTTGAAAATTCAATGATTTTACACCATTACTTGATGACCAGCTATGACATCTAATATGTATATATTTGATATTTGTTAATACTTGTGAATACAATTAGTCACCTTCAAAGCCATAATTAAACTCTCCCAAAAAAAAAAAAAAAAAAAAAAATTGTGGCAATCTTACTTAATTCACTTACCTATTTCGATTAGAGATTTCATCTAAATCATGATGAGGCGTACCAGAAATGGGACTTAATCGATCGATTTTTATATGATTTGTTTGGGATGGATGTTTTAAACGTGATGGAACGGAACTTTTCACTATTGAACTGGGGGTTGATTGTTGTCTTGATACGGGTATATGAATTGGTGATGTGGGAAGACTGCGACTTTTAAATCGTTTAACATCAAGTGCCGATAAACTGTTGTGACGATGTATACTTAGGAGGGATGGTGGCGAATGTGCTATGGAAGGTATTATTAGCAAAAATATTGTTTCGAAAATCACAAATTTTACTTTTATTTGGATCAAATGGCACTGTTTGTTTTACATTTTGTGAATGACCAAGTAGGAGCTCATGCGCTTCACCTGGCAGCATATACCATCTTAGTATTTCGGCGGCATTTTTCTCCAATTTTAATATAACATTCTCAGACAAAGATGTCCGTTGTGCCATTTTTCTAGATCTATTAAATAAATTTCTGGCCGTTTGTAGGCAATCAGCATAATTTTGTGGAAATGCACCCGGTCCAGATATTCGACGATCAGAAAATAACATTCTGCCATCAGTATATCGTATTGATCCTAATCGTTTTCTCTCTTTTACTAAAAAATTGGAATGATGCTTCCATTCACCGGTATTATTATCCGTTTCATATTGTGGCAACAATTTCCATGCTTCTGTCGCAACCATTTTTAATGCTTCCAAAATGAAGCCAAATTCACTTTCTGGCATAAAAAATGGAAATGAAATTTGTGTATATCCAGGACGCATGCCTTCCATTTGTACTGAATCATCGGCCAATAGCCTATCGTAGTCTACTATCATTTTGTTTGTTAATCCCATTTGTTCGACAATACTATTTTTGGCCGTTGCTTGAATGCCGAACACATCGTTTAAAACGGCGACTACAAATCTTTTAGAAATATTTAAATTTTCAATTTTTTATATAAATTACATTAATTGATTTATTTACCTGTGATGCAGATATGCACCTCTGGGATGTCTAACTAAGAAACATAGCGTCGGAATTCGTTTAGCAGTTGTATTTACTGGACCTAGTAGAACAATTTCTGGAATTGTACGAATATGTGCTAGCATTTGTCTGAAATAGATAAAAAAAATTATATTATTAAACATTATGGTGTGAGCCTTTTTAAAAATATAATTCCGAAGAGGTTTCCCTTATGTATAATTAATAAAATACTGGGCGGAAAGGAAAGAGAGAGATTCATAGAGAAATTTTTGTAATATGAATTTTGAAATATTTGCAATTTGAATTTTTTAAAAAAGCGATACATGCTAGGTAGATAAAAGAACTTCCTAATTGGTATCTGGACAGAAGACTGTCAGTCGTTATATTATTCAATTCTCTTCTATAGATATGTAAAAGTACTTGAACTTACTTGAGTTCATAATAAAATATGTTAAGTAATAATTTGATGCTAAACATCCGCTCCAATACAATACTTATACAGAATTATATTATGGTCTTGATTACCGACTACTTCTAAAATTAACTGCGCAATATTAAATTCTATACCTTAAATTCATCATCAACATTCTACAGCAACATGCTAAATTGCATTCACACTGAATATTAACAACTTTTAATGTTATGATTACGTGACATAAGAAAATAATCAAAATTCATATCAAATTATTTAAAAAATTTATATATGTAATTACTATAAGAACTTTTCCACTATACAAATATCATGTCTCATTATTATAATGTCATCTTAACTGCGCAATTATAATGTATATAAATTCTTATCAATCCGCAGTAAATAAATAATGTCTCATATTTTATTAAATTAAGTATAGAATTTCTTATTTGCGTCATTAAATCATTCACCTTTCTATTTTATTCTCGTATAGAAAAAGAAAATTTATGTACACAAATTTTTTTTTTATTATTAATTTCGCCTTACTTGCAAAGTTTTTCGTGTCGACTCGATATACATTGCGTGCCAATCGTTTCCTTCAATTGAACCACTAAACCAGCACGAACGGCTCCAATAATTCCAACGCTATCATAAACTTGTTGATTTCTATCAGCTAATAGGAACTTTTTTATGATCAGCACACCTATTTGAAAAAAAAAAAAAAAAAAAAAAATTAGAAACTCTTGATAATAAAATTTATGTTAATTAATTATAACTGCTGACCCCAAATATATGTCAAATTTAATTAAGGAAAACTAAAATTATTTACTTACTTGGTGCTTGTACACCTCCTATAAATTTATTGGCACAAAAAAATACAATATCCTTAGCAGCACCAGGTAGTGCCGGATTTGTATTGATTGCTATATACGGTGCAGCTGGACTGTAATCCCAAATCGATATTGCTCCATACTGGAATTAAAATTATTTATATTTTACAACGTTTTATTACTTAATTATAAATTACCTGATGCAGTAATATTGTGGTTGCAACATCATCAGCAAAAACACCGGTCAATCGAGATGCGCCCGAAAATAATCCTATCAATCGTCTGTGACAATTTGCATAGCTGGACAGTTTCTTTTCCAAATCAACCAAATCCAAAAAACCTTCACGCGTTTTGTACACACGTTCGATTTGTGTTCCCATATCCAACCATGGTCGTAAATTTTCATCCGGTTCGGATGTACTAACAAATAAAACGGGACTGGGTTCATGTTGATTTTCCGCACATAGTAAAAATGCAATTCGTTCTATTGGACTTGTGTATGCGGCTTCGGAGAAAATTACTTCATCATCGACAGATGCACTAACCGCTGATCGTATTAATTCCTTTGCTTCTTTGCTATAGAATTTCAAAACAGTTTTTTTTTTTTACTTTACAATAAATTAATTTAATTTATTTTCGTTAATGCCACGGGAAATGACTTTATAGAATAATTTTCAAAGACTGGTTAGTCACAATTTACATAATTTATGAGACACAATTGAATCAACTTACTAATATGATAGAGATTGCAGACCAGTTACAGCTGATATACAATTGATGTCACCGTATGCTGGTAATACTTCCTTATTAATGTAATCCTCTAAAAATTGCAGTGATCGACCAGATGATGTATAGTCGGCATATACAACTAGAAAATGAAATGTAAAATGATTGTAATTAACAATTTGTTATTTCAATTGTTCCTTTAAGGTTATTTGAATTGAATAGAATAAATAATTAGTTTGAAATAACAAATTAAATAATTTATATTGATTTATAATCGTTTCATTTGAAGTAAAATGATATAGAATGGGAAATTATTGTCTTCCGTGTGGCATTATATTCTATATAATATACCACATATGGAAGTATACTAAGCTACTTATTAATTAATATATTTAATCTTAAATTTAAAAAAAAAATAACATAAGAAACAAGTCTTCTATCGGAGATTGTGTTATTATTGTTTCAGTTGGAACTGAAATGGTAGTAGCAAACCTACTATACAGGAAAACGTTGATTCCACTAATAAAAATTCACCTCTATATCTAATTACTATTCACTTATGCAAATTTCATATATGGTAATATCATTAATTCATAAACTACACAGAAATGGTCCTAAGTGACTGACGTATGGCACAACTGATAAAATTCGACACTCTCAAAATATCAAAATAATCTTCCAATTTCTCACTTTTGATAAATCATTCTCAACAACAACAATACAGTAACACCCCGCATGTTCAAGGAATAGATACTGACAAATCTAGACATTATGCGTGGGTTGTAGAGGATAAAACTACTCAGAGGATATATATTTAGAAGTGCCTGTACCTTCAGGTGCTTACGCCATTGTATTTTAGTTTTATAGAAAATCCTTATAGCAGACCGGGAAAGATTTCTGATTCAGACTGGTTCAAATCTTTACTATATGTACGATTAAATGGATGGATAAGAATATAATGGTTTTTCTATGGTACCTTCCTCGGTAAGACTTAAACTGAGCTTAAAATTCTTAAAAGAATATCCTCCAGGAACCGCCTCCTATATAACTTTATACAATAATAAATAATTTTCAAAAAATATTTAATTTTTAATTATCACTTAAATTACAAATTGTCAACAATAGATCATTACAACAAAACGATCTCTTTATCGTTTAACGCACACACCTGCTGATAAATCATACAAAATTATGATCAGTTGTTATTAGTTGTAGCAAATGCTTTAGACACTCATTAATTAAAACAATAACCTATACCTATACTTACATAAATTAGTTACTTAAAGTACTATACCTATACATTTACATGGATCTACCTACATAGACCGAATAAATTAAATATTAAATTAGCATAATAATTACACAGATTTCATGGGACGATTTGTGTATAAACAATGTTTGCCATTTCATTGCCAACACATATTAATCATTAATACGAAAATAGGAAAATGAGATGAAATGAAAATGCATTTTCTTACATGTGGTGTGTGTATACTTAACTTATAGTAAATTAATTTTTACTTTAATTTTTAAATTTCTGATAAAAAAAATATATGCGGGTGGAAAGTCCATTTAAAAATAACAACAATAAAAATTCTACTAAAATAATTAATTATATTTGAAGATTTTTAAATTTTTTTACGTGTTTTTCAAAAGAATTATTTTGTTGATACAAGCAGGAATTAAAATAAAATAAAATAAAATTGAAATTGAACTTCAAAATAGGAATTTGGATTGAGTGCGCAGTTCCTTCAAATATTAAAATACTTTTAATACTCCTAATAATACTAAGGATGAAAAAAAGTTATAACAAGCAAGCTTAACGATGATTATTAACGATTTAGATAACTGAAGTTATCCGGCACGTATTCGCAATCAAGCAAGCTGATTACATACAACAAACATCAAATAGAAATGTGTTATTAGACATTTATTTTCTTTATTTATAAACTCGATTTGAGAGAACATTTTTATATTTTTCGAAATTCAAATGCATAACTATAGCCTCTAATTAATGAGCAGAGGAAGACGTAACAACAATATTGTATTTGCAGTGCTGAAATTGTATGTCTAAGGGAAAATGTCCAATACTTCAAAAATAGCTAATTTATGGAGATGAGATTAGATAGACATAAGAGAGGTTGGTGCATATAGTCCCATAGCACAGCAATCTTTATAAATCAATTGAACTATACCTTTGGAATTCATAGTCTATGTGTAGATGTTTGTTAAGCCTGCAGTGACCAGTAAGGAATTCTGTTACTAGGCGAATTTGGTTTCTTTTCAAGTAGAGAATTTTATTCTTCAATTTGATAGAACAGCTTGGGATACATTTCTTGGAATGTCTGCATCCTTCAATGTTTTCCCAATTTTAGCTAATTAAATTCTAGATGGAATTTTTGTGGAATTTTCCTCAATATTTTCTGCGTCTTATGTTTTTTCTTCTCAGCTTATTATATGCCAATTGAATCACCCATTTTCATTCGAGCATTTATATTTATAAAGATAAATTATAAAATCAATTTAATTTTATTTTATATAAACACCAAAATAAATTAACAGTGCCCGCTTGTGTCTATATAGCCCCATTTACACCATAATTCATTTATGATTATTTTTTACGACTTTAACTACGTAAATATACGTGAATTGAATCCATTTAACAAGTTTGTATATTGTTTTAATTTCGTAATTCATATCTCTGCTAAAATAATAAGCTTTTTTGTTGAATCAAAAATTAACCAGCTGTTGATTTGTTAATTATTAATTTTATGATGGCGTCACAATATGTATAATATTGCTGTTGAGTGGGATTGATATATGACCATAGGTATGCAAATGTATCTTTAAAATGTTTGACCACATGTCGGATGTCTACCATATTTTATAATTGTATGAGTATATTTTTTTTGGCATCCTTTAAATACCATATTTAATTTGTTTTTGTAATTAATTTAAGATTTTCGATATTTTTCAATAATACCTAATGATTTTTGTTTTGTCGATAAATTGTTAGGATACATCTTAAGGAGAAACTATATTACAGATAATCGCTTTAAAAATTTCTATAGATATTGGAAAATATCTGAATACGAAATTTATTAATAAAATTGTTTGTTTTTATTTTACGCTTAAAATAATTTTTGTTGTTGTTTATATATATGGTAATTGCAACAATAAACAAAATTAAAACATTTTAATTGTTGTTATGATAAAAAAGAATCTTTTCATTTTTTATGACATCAACAATAAAAAAGAAGATTTCCACCGCATGAAAATAAATTTTAATGTTAAAAACTTGCCGAGGTTAATAGTTTTATATTTTATTTAATAGACACACACCCAAAAAAATATTTATGTATTTTAAACATAAAAATGTTTTCTATAATAATTTTCACGTGTGACCTAATTTCTATAAATATATAAAGGAATTGGAACAAAAAAAACCTTTTTTTTTCAAAACTAACAAAAATCTCATATACTTAAGGTAATTGAATAATATGTATATGAAAAACAGAGATGGATTATAAATTGGAGTCCTTAAGTCTAAATTTTTCCATCATGAGCTTAAAAAATTAATGGTCATAATATTCACATTCATTTCATTTGTCTGTTATTTGTTATTAAACAATTCACTGAATACATAGGTATTTAGTAAATATTTAAACTAAAGATAAAGTATACTTAAATATATCTCTTATTATTGTAAAAATATATTTAACAAATCTATAAAAATATTCCTAACGTATAAAAACAATAATGTCTATATTTTGGTTTCTGACTCGTGTTAAAAAGATTACAATGTTTCTTATCTTGAAGGTTAACGCTCTATTTTTGTTATTAGGTTTTTATCAGTTAATGCGAATTTTTCGGGGGATTAGGTACATATCGGTAAAAATTAAAGATTGCATACTATAATTAGCTATACTGAATAAAATGATATATTTCTATAATTCAAATTGTAATTATGTAGTAATTTTGAAAGATTACTACTTAAATATTTTTATGAAAACAAAATTTTCAAGTACATCTCTGTTTTCAATTTACATATTTCTATACTTACCTCTATGTATCTGCATACATATGTAATACATATTTATTAGATTTTTCTGCGAACAACTACATATTTACAATAATTATCTTTGCTGTTTTTTGCTATAAAAATTTTTGGCAATTTTTCAAATTTTTGTTACCGCAAAAATATTTATAGACATATAAGTTCCATGAACTTATTATAAAATAATGAAAAACAAATGGTTTGCAACATTCAATTTGCATATGTTATGAAATTTAAGAAGATTTTTCCCATTTGTGTCAAATAAAAAATTTAAACTTTTTTCAAAATAAATAAAAATTAAAATCAAATCAGATATGTCATTTTTATTATAATTTTATTTGTAAAAATAATGGAAAATCTTGTTAATGTTACGTACCATGTTAAAGAAATGAGAATAAATTTAAATTTTTTTCGAATCTAACATGTAATCTGTAAGTAGTTGTTAAATGATTAAATTAAATTAAAAAACTTTTCCAGTTAAAAATAATTTCTGAAATTGTTTATGAAAATATTATTTTTGATGGCTTAGTTTTGTTAAAATTCTAATACAAAATATTATTAAAAGTTCATATGCGGATACCCAAAACTAGTCCACCTAATTATTCAAAAGAAACTAAAAATATTTATTTGACTTCGCTAGTCGGTATATTAGGGTTCTCTCATTACAAAATAACTAAGATCAGAATCTTAATCATTTTTTTTAAAATGAAGCCTAAACTGTAAAAATGAGTCTTTAAAAAAAAAATTAACTATGTTTGTTAACAATTCATTATAATTACGCTTGAATAATCTAATTGAAGTAATCTATAACTGTCACACCTGTAATTTGAAATATTAGGCATTCTACTATTTTTCCCTATACATGATTGTTAATAAATAAATCTTACAATATCCTATAATAATATTTATGATTGCAATATCAAAAGTTGTATGAATTATTTGTTTTACATTTATTTTTGACCTTTATTCATAAATTTTTTTTTGAAATTTTGCTTGAACTAGTAATTTGTTTAAAATAAATACTTTTATTTAAAAACATCAATGAACATCCATAAATAGATTTATTTTATTTTACAATCTCCTCTTTAAGAACAATATAAACCTCATGTCATGTACGAAAGTCATTTTATACGATCTTTGTATAATACCTGATGTTTTACATATAGTCGCGAGTGTTAAGCTATTGGCCTTCGCAAAAAAAAAAAAAATGTCAGTGTTTAATTTTGACAAGTACAATACAGTACTTTTTAATAAAATGACCTACATATTTTAGAATAATTTGTGTCAAAAATAAATTTGTTGTTCGCAGAAAAATGCAAAATAAATTATTACTCGTTACAAACAGAAACAATTGCAAATGGGTTAAGTTATTTTTGCATTTAACAAAAAAAAAACACATTTGTTTTTTGTAAACTGTTTGATGTTTAAGAACAGAGTTTAATGTTACGATGACATGACATCGTCAACGTCCATTTAACCTCTATTCAGGAAATATCAACAATAATAGCCGATTACTTTGGTGTGGGCATCATTTTTAATTTTTTTTAATTTAGATCTACCGTATATCATACATATACCTACATAAAATGTACCAATATGAATAAATTTTTCATAAATCTGTTATAATTACAAGTGTAAGCCGGAATCATATTACCCTCACAGTATTTTTAGTTAATTATTTATCGAAGGAGTAAATTTAATTATATCAAAATTATTGTACATAGTCTCGAGTCTATAACTCTGAAGGTCAACAAGACCCAATGATTAATGACTTGACTAGACGATTAATAAGATATTTTGTACATGATTTTATTTTCAAAACCGAAGAACACAAATAGGAGTCCACCAAAGCCCAAGACTAGGACGATAACCGAAATTTTTTTGACATAAATTTAAAGTGCAATAATATTTTTGTAGAACTCATAAAATGTCTTGAAGACATTTGTTTAGCCTTAGAGCAATAAAGCTTGCAAGTGTAGTGCTGGCCTTCCATTTTTCTGTTACTAACTAATGCCATGTTTTAGAAACCGCATTTTAAATCAGGTGAAAATGATTCAATGTCATATTTCGTACATTTTTTGAGGAGAGCATTTTTTTCTCTTATTAATAATTGATCTAGAAATATTTTGATTACCTTTCGATAGTTATTTATAGACCAAAATGTGTCGAAATAAGATTTTTTGACTTGGTGAGAAAATGGATTACCAGTTAAAATCAGAAAATCTAAATTTCCTTTATATGATGTCATAAACATAAAAGGAGATAAACAATCGAGTTTTTATTTTGGCCGTCAAAAGATTAGAAATTTAAATTTTGATACAGATAAATGTAGGTAATTAAATTATTTTTATTTTTGCTTTATGTCGTAATGTAAAATAAAATTTAAATCCGGTGATCAGGTGGTGGGAATATTATAGCTTTCTAAAAAATTATAATGGCTTATTAGTAAGTCAAAACATCTTAAATTAACATATATACATTTTCTATTATAATAATTTAAAACCCACACAAAAAAATTATTTGTAGAAAAAAAACTGCTAAAATATTGTCATCATCACAATTCCCCTAAAAAAAAGACCGCCCAATTTCTATCTACTTTATAACATTCACAATAGCAAAAAAAAACTTATGAATTTAATTACACACCTCGTTTGCTTTAAATTTGCAAACACATTGAACAACAATTATTATTGAATTACCTTGCGTTTGTCTTATTTTACCAGACAAATTGGCGGCCATTACCTACCTATACAATTTACATTTTTGTATCGTACACTGTAATGTAAATAGGAATAATTTCAATTTAAATATACTCGCATAAGTATGTACTCGAAAATATTTTGCATGCGTATCAATGAGCTGCCAAAGATTTACCGAAAAAAAAATCTTAGGCCATTAAATGCTTTTGACCTTTCAAATCTTGTTCAATTAAAATACAACCATTAAGATTGTCGGTCGAAAGAAACATACTAACAATTTGCAAATTTATTGCATAATATTAATTTTGTGCACATACAAAAAAATAAATAAATATCGAACCATTAGAAATAGTTAGCATTGATCAAAACTTGTCGACAAAAATGAAAGTTACCGCATATTGTGGCTGGTAGTAGGTTCGATAGAGTGTATTTAGGTCTAGCTAACAATATTGTTCTTACTGTTATGCGGCTTATATATTATGTATGTAGATTGGATGAACCGTAAATAACCTAGAGCATCATTAGCGATAACTAGCTTAAACAGTACTTATATGTCATATTATGTTAATTACTATTAATTGTGAATTGGGTCTTATGCACAGTAGAGTTGTTCTTTTGCAAATAATTTTTTAAACGTTTTTTTTCTTTTTTTTGAAGGTGTTGCAATGAATTATTGCAACCTGGATGAACGTTTTTAACCTCTAAGTGATTTAAATTATTATAAGTCGAACTGACGTTGATGATCTCATAGTATAACGAGATTTTAATTTACGCTGTAGCTTTGAGTCGAAATAAAAACAAAAAAAGAAAGGCAAAAATAAAAAAAAAATGTGTTAAAAAAATGTTCATGTTAGCAATTATGTAGATGCAATACTATTTATCGGTGTAATGGCGAAAAACCTATTTAATCTGGCTGTCATGTTTCAGAACAAGCCGGTGCCCTTGTTGAGACATCTCGTTAAGTACAAAATTATTTCCATTTTTTGAATTTTCTAATTCTATATAAGAAATCGTGGTTATTTAAAATTTAGATTTTTGAGCCAAAAATACGGTTTTATTACCGTACCTATTATTATTTTTCAAATTCAATCAGTAAAAGATTTTCTTTTAAATTGAGCGATTGGAGTTTAGCCTCAAGACTAAATTACAGATGAGGCTTGTACAAATGCAACGATCTATAGATGTTTGGGTTTATTACGTCTTTTGTATTTATTTTGAATTTTTCAAAAAAAACATTTTTATTCATATTTCCCCAATTTCCCCTTAGATATCCCTTAGATTTTCGATGAAAGTTTCTTAAAAAAATCATATCTTTCAAACTACTGGACCATTGTTTGGAAAACTTTTGTCTTCTAGTTAGCTGCTTCGAATATCTTTTAGAAAAAAAAATATTTGGCCAACCGACGATCATTAGTGTGGGACATTTCGATAGAAAATAGTTTTAAAATAATATGTCAGTTAAAGATTTTTTAAAAATCGCATGATTTGAGTTCCACGTCAAGTCTACCAGGAAATTAAAGGTAAGAAAAGTACGAATCCAGCGATGTATAGATGTCGGGGTTTAACATGACGTTTAGTTTTCATTATGACGAAACTTCATTTTTCTTTTAAAATTTTTGTCATTTTCATATGTTCCATAGTAAATATATGGAAAATCACTCTAAATGATACTTAACATCGACTAGAATCCGAAATGAATTCAATTCGATTCAACTCAACTAATTTGTCTAGCCGTTCATCTTATGTCATTATGTCTTATCTCAATTTTAATTCTACTTATCAGTTTGACAATTTACAATTGGGTGTCAACAATTTTGTATGTATGAATAAACTAAATGTGTTGTTAGATAATAAGTTTATTGTTATTAGGTGCTAACTATACCTACCTGCAATCAGTATTCTAACGAATATTAAAATATATTTTTATTGCCCTGCCCGTCTAATTTAAATTTAATTTATTTGAAAAGTCACCGGCTATAACCAGTTTTCGCGCTATTTTTAACATATTTATAGCTTTTTATAAATGCACACGTATATGTAGGTGCACCATGACTTAAATGTGACTTTGTGACATTGATAATGAAAATATCGGCATACAATTCAATTTATCAATATTATTTATTGCATATCAAAGATAATATTTTATTTATTTTAAATAAAACATTCTTTCATATGCGCCATATTTTATTGTTTTTTGTTAATTCTAATTTAGGTCAATCATAGTTTAAATTTTTAAATCAATATTTTTGATCTCAATTCAAGCAAAAATCAACAAAATAAATAATTTATCTATGAAAGGGAATATTTTTGTTGAACTAACATTGATATTAGTTAGTAGAAGGATAAATTCGATAATGCAAAATTTGATATTTAGTAAATTTTTACCACCAGATCGAAATTTATTGTTTAAAGTATGAAGTTGATTTAGTGAAACCTATCAAATGTTTTTTTTTTCTGGGAACTTTTTGCTCGTTACTTGAAATGAAAATTAAATGTATAAAAAGTTAATTTTGATTTTTGTTAGTTCTGGATTTAGGTATCGATAAAAGTTACGACTAAAAGGTTGCACTGGTCCTTGAAACAACGATATGATATATTGATTGTAACAAATACTAATCTGATTATTTTTATAAATTCCAAATAATATTATTGAAGAATTATGAAAGTTATCTCCACCTACCTATCTACCTACATAAATATATTTTGCAATTTTAAAAATAGTTTATTCCAAAATTTCAATTAACAATTTCCGCAGTGTAAAATAATTTTCAAAATATTTATATTTTTATCATAATCTACTAAACTAAACATTCACTACGATAGGTATTTATCTAATTGTATTTATGTTTAAAAAAAAAAAAATTTGGACTAATCTTCATTCTTTACACATATTTTTGAAGAAAACATTCTTTAACAGACATTTAAAAGCAATTAACATTAGATATACACTACTAAATGGAAAATTCCATATTTCTTTACAGTGATAAATACGTGCATGAAATCGCAAAATTGTAAGGAATTATACTACAGATTTTCGTTATACTTTTTAATTGATAAAATTTACTAAAAATTATTGACACTATTGACAAGACTATTTTTTACATTTTTAACATTAATTATGTTTATAATAATTATTATTCAATGTAAATGTAAATGCCACAAAATAACATAAAATCAAAAATAATTGTTTTGTATAATTCCCTATAATTGACTATAACCAAACAACTAAATAGATAGACAACAAAAAACAAATTTACAATTTTAATTTTCGATTTCGCACTTTGATTGTATATACAGTTTTGTTTGGATATTCATTGAGACAGCAAATAATGTTTTATTTGAACGAGGAATCTGTTCAATAATGGCTACAAATCAATAAAACCTTTGATCACCTTAAAGTTTGTCTGACATGTGTATAACATATGATAAATTATGATGATTCGATGGTTTATTTTGATCTTTTCTGAAACGGATTAATTCAGTTAGCTGGTTTGTTTTTGTTTGTTGGATTAAAATTGAAAGTAATTTGTAGTTGGACAATCTGTTTGTCTTTTTGATCATTGATCATTGATTTATACCAATACAATATCGGTGATGCTCATTATTATTTAATGACTCGCTAGAAACGAAAACACCTTTAACATAATTATATAATATTACTATACTTTTGTGTTTTTGACTTATCTCTCATATCGATACGATTACAAATCATTATAAATTAAGCGATCTGTTCGATCAGCTTTTTAAATAAATAGTAATAAATAAATGTTAGACAATTTCTTATTTCGTTCGGAGACCCTAGGCAAATACATTATTAACCTAATTTATAATACGCCTCTGAGCATTTTAATAGAACGAATAGATTTTTTTTTCCGCTAAAGAAATTAGTCTTAAAATTCAAAATACTTCGAAACAATGTAACGCACACTATCTATGTGCATGATATCATATCATATGAATAAAAAATTATAAAAATTATCACACAACCATACAAAATCACTAAATAACAGTTTTGGCTGATCACCATCAGTAAACATTTGAATTAACATCAATCTCCCAAAAAAAAAAAAAAAAAGAAATAAATATTCGGTAACTACAAATATCTTACCAAATCAAAACAGAAATAAATTAAATGTTTTTAAACTTATTTTTTATGTTGTTATTTACTTAATTTTCTGTGTAATTTTAGATTTTGATAACAAAATATATAAGTTGATAACCTTGACTTGACGACGACAAAATATTGTTGAGCTGTGCCAATATTTGTTCAGTGTTCACATATAAAACTTGCAATAATTGATTACAATAAGAGCTGTATGCATTTTTAACAAACATTTTATTCAATACTTATATTTTACTTAAGTATGCGATTTCTTTATTATTTTGCGGTTAAAATATTATTTTCTATTTTGCCTTTTACCTATATACATATGTAGATACTTTCTTATTAAGTAAATGATATAAAAAGTGCACTCAGGTAAAATTTTGTGAATAAAATGTAATTGAACACAAAGTGTTGCATTTGTTCCGGGTCAGCACAATGAATTGTTTTGAAACATTTTACTAAGTATTCTTTGATGATATCCCGGTAAGCTTTTACTCACTGCTTTACGCACTTAATGTTAAATTTATTAACACATATTTTATTATTTTAAATTTAATTTTTTAACAGCCCATTATAACCAATTTAAAAACAATCTAAATTAAAATAGATACCTAAAAACACAAAACTTTTACGGCTTAGTTTAAGCGCAATATGTTTGTTTTTCACAAAATCAGAAAATAGTAGAGATAAAAGGAATTATAAATATAGATTTATCAATAACATTGGTACACGTGATTTGTAAAAAAAACTCGGTATCTATACTTAGTTTAACAAAAAATAATATAAGAAGTTACAAAACAACTTAATTGTATTCCACGAATCTTTGCCAAAAAAAAAAATTCATTTATTATATACTTAAGTATTAATTAAGTATTAAAAAATTCCAAATACTAGACTATATGTATAGATTAAAATGTATATGTATAAATTCATCCAATTAAGCCGGTTGGGCATTAGTAATATTGCTACTGATAATATTGCTCGACCGACAATTGATTGATGGTCGGCTACGAGTCTCTCAAAGACAGCATTTTTACGTTAGTTACTTACTTTCTTTAAAAGGATTTGTCAGCGTACAAATTACTAGAATATTAACCACAGACAGATATTAGTGAATGTAAATTTAATTATGACACGATCCAACTAAGATTTCAGTTTTTGAGAATATTTTGAGAATTTTTGAGTTTTTGAATAATAAATAGAATCTAAGATAGAGTTTGTTCTAAAAAAAAAAAAAATTAAATGATGCGCATCTAGACATATTTTGGAAGCTTTTTTTAGTAGATAATAATCTACTGACAGTATAAAGTATACATACTCAAAACTCATACTACTTACTTTATAGAACACTTAGACAAATCAGTGGCCGTGTGTTTAGGATTTTTTAATATTTAAAATTTTGATTACTAAACGCAACGCAATGCCTATAGTGTAATCGATTTTATATAATATATTTTTCAATGATTATTTTTTTCTCTTCTGGTAATCGAAAAATATATAAAATTGAAAAATAATTAATTACAAATTTAATTTCGTTCTGAAATTTTGATTACTTATATTATAAGTACATTCTTGAGCATCTTTTCCATTTCAAATGTGCGTAAGCTTAAATATAGCATAGCATCATGTAACTATATATGTTATAACTTATAATATGCAATATGTAAGTAATAAAAAAATAAATTAAAAATATTTGGCGCGTCGGACGTCGCGACGTATCCACTATAGTCGCCATACTAATATAAATATTGACGATAGAATATATTCTTGTCATTTTGTTTTTTCATGGTAAACATAGCCCTTCAACAAAGATATTTATACATTTTTTTTTTAGGGTTTCTCTATCTCTCTAAAAGATTTTGCTTACATAAGATATTTCGCAATATATAGAATCAAACAAACAAAAATATCGTCTTGTCTTTTTTATTATTCAATATATACATAGGATAGATAGATAAAGTATTGTTATTTTTGTATATCTTATCCTTGTCTTTATATGTTTTCTTTGAAAATTAATAAATCTTTGCTTTTTTGACTATTATTTGTTTTTCGGTAGCACAATAAATTATAATATTTTAAGTAAATATCTACTTAGATACTATATGCGTAAATAAATTGCCCGATGTTTTTAAATTTCTTCTTCAATGTAGTATAACTACAAGTAGGTGTATACTTATTAATAAAGTAGGCCGGATAACACCCAGACAACATTTCAATTTGGTAGTGTGTATCAATAATTTGTATAACTAACCGAAAAACTAAATCCAAATTTATTATTAAATTAACTACAATTGCTACAAATTATTTGTATCATGATTACAAATTTTGTTGTTGAATTTCATAGAAAAATTATATTGTACAGAATAGGTCTATTAGTTGAATATATTTATTTTGACCAAATATTCGATATTGAGATCAATTTTTAAGTCACCACTCACCTCACCTAAACGGAAAACTACCAAAGTATGCCAATTATACACATACATATACATATTAATTATGCTTGTAAAAAATTTGCATATTGCAAATGGAATTTATCGGTCTATATCTATACAAATTTATCGCTGAATTTTTCTTTATTTTAATTTTATTTGTTTTAATTTATCAAAAACTGCATATATGAATTATTATACTATGTACATATTTACAAAAATGTAGGTAGAGTGCATTAAGCATCTACCATATGGAATCTGGATAATATCATTTATAATTACTAATTACGTACAATATGTAGAACAATAAATTTCCCATAAAAACATCATCTCTAAATTCTCTAAATATTTCCATAGATATTAATAATTATCGATAGCCATTACATGTGCACATGAAACGGTCGATTATTAAATCACCATTAAAACGAGCGCAAAATTTAAAAATAAAACTTTACAATTTATAAATACCATTGTCTAATTTATTTTCAATTAAAATTCATTGGTTTGCCATATCGAGAATATTTTAACATTACTAAATAACACATACACCGTGTTCAATATATTCTGAGCATATATTTTTGTTCCATGTGCCTTTTGGAGGTCATTTTAATGCTAAAACTTTTTTTAAAATATTTTGATTAATGCTCCACTATCCAGACATTAAAATAAAAAATCATCTTTTGATGGTGTTTTTCTGTGGATTTATTTGGTTAAAACGCCAAAGTGAACAGATCATTTAAAAATAACCGGTTCGATGCTTGTGGAAGATCATTTTTTGTTTTTTTTGTTTTGGTTTTTCTTTTTCTCTCGCTAAAATGTGGGGATTTTTTTTTTAATTTTTTTTTTTCTTTTTGGTCGCACAGATGTAAATTATATTTTCGTTAAGCCCACATCTTGGTAATTAAATACAAATTGTCATAATAATATATAAGAAAGTCATGTCATGATCGTATGTTGTACGAAATGTACAACGTATTAATGGTATGATTATTAAAATGGTGTCATCATTAACCATATGTTCGGATTTTTTGTTGCCAAAATTAAAAAGAACAATATTTTCGGTTAAATGAATAATTGTAAGAAATTAATATAAATTTAATGGGATATGTCTTACATGAATGTTATTGAATATTTGAATTATTTCTTGTAAAAAGTTGCCAAAGAAATTTATATATCGACTAAACTAATGAAAGTTCAAAAATGCCCGTATTTATCTTATTTTTTTTTTTTAAATATATATTTCTTAAATGTATGCCTTGGATAGAAACAAACTATGTTTAATATTACGATAAAAATATTGATCTCAGTTCTGTTATTAACACTGGTCAAATAATATATTCAAACAATAGAGTTTATCTGTACAATATAGGTCGTTTGCAAGAATTAACATTATTGTTGCATGTTTTGCATACAGAAAAGCTCATCTATAGGGAGACGCGATTAATATAACGTAACGAGATTCTATTCTAACCAATGTGAGAGTAATGAACATGTAATGTTAAGAACCCTGGTACGATTTCGCAATTGGTACGTAGATTTTATATTCAGATTATTTTCCGTCATTACTTAACAAACATTATTAATTTTTTTTAAATGTTTTTTTTTTAATTATTGAAAACAAAAACAAATTTTTAAAAAACATTGGCTTAAAATGTTACCGAAGCTACAGCTTATCTCTTCCTGCTATTAACTCGAATTTGGATCATGATTACATATTTTATATCGTTATCTATAAAAGTGCAATCAACTAAATAAATAATCGAATGAACTTTACTTTAAATTTAAATCCATAAAGATACGACTTAAAAAAACCTCACTACTCTTACAGAGTCTTATGCAATGTAATTAAAGATAACTTTATTTAAAGTAAATATTGAAATTCTTATATAATACGCGTTTACTGAAGATATAAATGTTAGTTTTGCAGCGAGATGTTTTGTGTATCTAATTTTATCTATTAATGTACGTACTCCACTGGTGTTTACGATATAACATATCGGACAATAATTTCTACCAACAAATTGATAATGAATTTTGACTGGAGCCCATATTGAGACTTTCATTTACATAAGTCATGAGAAAATTAATGTTAAAAAAATATGAAACAGTGGGCACGTGGCTTATTGCAAAATAATAATTAGGATAGATTCCTATATGTTTAGTGATTGTATTGAAACGATCAATTTATATTAATTCTTGATGGGCAATAATTAATGTTCGGGATAATCGATCTCACTTTGATATGTATCGTTCATATATTTAGTATTAAAAAATTGATAATATCACTGTTTAGTAACCCACTTCTCCTCTATTTATTATTATATTATTAACGCTATTAGATTAGCAAATCCTTTCGTCACTTTTATACTTTGTGCTTAAAATTAAAAGCTGTTGTGTAGGTATTATGAGTGCATGTATGTATTGTATATTGGTATTGTCTTTAATTAATTTAGTGCACTATCGTATGCTATTAAGGTAGATACCATACCCTCAAAGAAATAGTACCCATATTGCCATTACTAATATACAAAGTCAATAAAATTACTTATAGAAGTGATATGTCATTATTGTGAATTATTATCAATATTTTATAAGAAAAATTTAAGGAATATAAAGATAATCTGAAACAAACCATTTTAACTATCGGCCACATATAAACAAACATAAAAATGTAAATAATACATAAATTATTCTACCATTAAAACGATTACAATTGCATATTGGATGCCAATTGCCCCACGATAGATTTGTTTTGGCTTTTTACGTTTTATTTTATTGTACGAAATTGCACAAACAAAATGTGAACTATGTGCTGAATAAACGGAAAAGAAATGTATTTGGAATAATATTTATGGGCTCGTATGTAAGTATGTGTGCGACATCAATATTTAATTTTGCTATATATAGGTATGTACTGTACTGTACATATATAACGTACTTCCAAGAAAAAGTTTACTTTAAGGATATGGGTCACAATGCCTGCCCCAATATATAAATATCTTTACGTAATAAAAATGTTATTTTATCCAGTTTCGTTATT
The DNA here is from genome assembly GCA_026745375.1 of Platyura marginata. Lineage (NCBI taxonomy): Eukaryota > Metazoa > Arthropoda > Insecta > Diptera > Keroplatidae > Platyura > Platyura marginata. The sequence continues at coordinate 60,915 of JANSTT010005336.1, forward strand.
GTAAGAGAATGCCCCCCTGTCCATGTGATCGCAAATTTATTAATCGAACTATTTAAATCTGAATGATATTTTTTTAACCAAGGCGCCAAAAATAATCTTTCAAGAAACACATGTAGGTAATATTTTGTTCATATTAATTATCATTTTATCTATACTTTTTGACAAATTCGTAAATCTCAATTTAAATGTTTTAATCGTATATTCAATGTTGCTCAATATTTACTTTATTAGACATTTTATTACTGTCAAAAGGTCAAAACAATACATTCAACTTACTTATAAACATATAGTAGAACAGTAGACCTTGGCTTTTACATTTATTATGCTAAAATTAATGTATTATTTACACTAAAATTTTTGTTTTAAGCAGCAGAGATTTGAAGTGGAAGTGTTTAAGAAAACAAAAAATTATCGTGTGATTATTGAGTATAAACGAAAATTCGTAAACATTTATGAAAAAAATAAGTTATTAGTAACTCTTAGGCATTGTTTTGTAAAAATATTAAGTACTTAGAAGAGTATACGAAATCTGAACTGAACGAAACGGAACCGAATGTAATTATGTATATAATATGCTATGTAATTTCAGTTCTAGTAATAGGATATTTTGTAAATTTAAAAAAAGTTCTGATATATGTATTAGTATATATAAAAAAAAATTTCCCTTCCCCCTCCGTTCAGATTACATTTCAGTTTCCGTGACTTTCAAACATTCCGTTAACATAAAACGTAAAACTGCTTAAACTATTCCTTCCCCTATTATCTCTCTTCGGTTAAAAATTCTGAGACCCCAATTTGGGCTAGATATATGCGTAGGTCTAGCTGCCTTAGATTTTAGGAATTTCATCAATATCTCAAAAAATCTGTGTATTTCACAAGCTTAGACTCTATTTCTCTACTAATACTTTCAATCTTGTCTGGTATATCGTCCGTCCACTTAGAATTCCCATCAAGCGTATATGGAAATCATTAGGAAACATTTTCCATTTCTATGAGTATACAGGCTGACATTTTCAAAAGATTTCAGGAAAGAAAAAACTTGCAAAAATATGATTTCAGAAATGTATATTTAATAAAATAAATAATTTTGAGTAAAATGTCAGTTACGACTTAATTGCAGTGCAGTACATTAATAATTGTCTATAAATTTTTTTTTTATGACTCCTTAGAGATAAAATCCTGTCTCATCTCATAAACAAAATTTTTGCCATAAAATTTCAAGTGTAATTATAGGAACAATTTAATTTTAACAATTGCTCAATAACAAAACTTAGATAATACAAGGTAATTTCTTTAAACGTCATTTTATAATTCCCTGCCATTAGAATTTTACTTTTAAACTTTCAAACACAAGTAGAATATGTCCTTGAATTAGTCAAAGATAGTGAATCTTTTCTTTTTTTGTATTTTATATTTTTCAAGACCTTTGATATTACTTAAAGACTGTTTGGTTAGTAAAATTAATTTGCATATAAATCCTTCAGATTTATGTGTGTGGAACAGTAAAATTTCGACTGATTCCGGCCGGTAAAATTCAACCGGTTTGTTCAATAATCTCTACAACACAATTTAAAGTATCAAATCTTATTATATCACTCGTATTTAAAAGAAAATTTATAGACAAAACAAATTTGCATGCATAAGTGATAATGTCTCTAGCCTACTATCTCTCTCTATAGTTATATAAATAAATAATAACCTTGACTACTTACTACGTGAACTTTTCAACATTTTCAATTATCAAATTACCTTTACGTCTTCCGAATGGTCCTAGAAATGCTACTCCCTTTCCAATAACATTATCATCGATGTACTTAAGAACTTTACCAGAATCTTCGACTTTTTTGCTGCTTCGAGAACGTTGTGGTGTTCTCAAGGGAAAATCATCACTCAATGATAGACTTTTAGTGCGGCTCGCCTTTTTCAGACTCATTATCTTTTCTAAATTTTTTTTTTTTAAATTGACTTAGGTGTTTTTTTTATGCCAACACTTATTTTTTTTTTTTACTCTAATTAAACACTTATAAAAATCGTTCTTATAAGAAGAACACACATGAGTGTAGTATACATATAAAACACAATAAAAATAATTAAATTTTTTTTTCTTTAAATATAAATGAACCACTTGTGTACACAAATACCACTATGTCTATTATTATATGTAACTATACAAATCTTTTGTTGTTCACTTCAATAATAAAAAAGAAAATTGCAATTTTTTTTTTGTTTAAACTCTAACTAAATCGTACTTATCTTATCGATCGATACGCACTACTTTATAACAAGATTAATTAATACAAATTTACCCGCGTTCGACATTCACTCTTAATTATTCGCATAATAGTGCATTTTGTACAAATAAGAAAAAAAATTCTATTCTATAATCCATAGGTACTTAGGTATATTTGCAAAATATTTTCGAACAGCAAAATTCATTAAGCACAACTCAAATGATGGCGACAAACTGACTGAATTGATTTTGAGTTTGAGTTGTATAAATTCTCAATTTTACTGTATGAGCAATGAGTTTGCTGCTTGCTACATAAATAAGAGAGAAGATTTTTAACACAACAAATAACGAGAACAGCTGTTTTATTATTCTTATCACGTTTATTTGAGCTGATAAGAGAGTTAAATGTTCGAGTAGCTAATAGGTGACACTGAGAAAACTCTGTTCGATTGGTTTGAGTTTAGAATGAAATTATTTCTATATAATTGTTGAAAGCTTTCGGTGTTGGAAGCTTTTTGTAATAAATTTAAATTTATAATTTGGCGCTCCATTTTAGTTGTAACAAAAGCTTTGTTCATTTCCTATAAAGACAGTTTGAATGGTAAACTATGAGCATTTCCTTGATTTTCTCAAAATTTTTCCTTAGGATTTATTTGAGATTTTTCACTTAATGATAGTAAATTTTTATTTCCAATCTTTTTTTCCTTATAAATTTTGTCGATTTTCTAACAAAATATTGAGAAAAATTCGCTTGAAGAATAATTAGTTTGAAGTTTAATTTTCTCGATATTTTGTTAGAAAACCGAAAAAAATTTATAAAAATTTATACTTAAAATAAAATTAATTTTATTAAAATATTTTGACAATTAAGCGAGTTATGTTGATCATAGTAGCCACAAATTTTATATTATAAACTTAAAATCTGGAATAAATTAAAAAAAAAACTAATTTTGGTCTTCATTCTAATATCTATATTATTCTTAATTATTGAAATAAACAAAATCACAAAATTACAAACTAAAATTTGTCCAAATTTACAATGCACAAGTTTTCATTTTGAGAGTTTATCGTTTTATATTGGTTTTGTTTGTTTTTTTCTATTACTAATGGGCGAAATTCACTGCTTTTCCGCGTAATCTTCAAAAAAAAACAAAAAAAAAACATTATTTACTCTGGAATGGAATATAAGTAATGAAACAATTACCAGAACATATCACTTGTCTGCCAAGCCGAGGTGAAAATGTCATAGACCGTTTGCCGAGTCGTGGTGCAAACGGTGGTCGGGATCGCTGAACTTCCAGGCAATCATCAACGCTTCGGCCAAGACGTGGATTAAATTCACGATTACGTTTTTCTTGAAGATAATATAGAAGCCCTAAATTTGTTAAAACAATCTATACTTATAACATAAATTTATTACACACTTTCGTTACGGATAATCATATATTTCATCCACGGTGATTTTTCCAATTTTTCCAAATCGATTTGACTTAGTGGTGAATTAATCAGATCGTCCGGAAATATTTCATTTGATGATGAGTCGACCACATCATTTAACGATTTTTTTAAACTGAAATTTATACTAGAACAATATGACAAGATGTCGGAAATTTTTTGTTTTATTTATACCGTCGTGGTGGTCCATATTTAAGCCAATTACTATGACCACCTCCATCGCCTTCATCATCGTTTAGTAAATTTATTAAATCATGTACGCTTAAATCGGATTTAATAGCACTATGTCTCCAATTACTGCTAGCCGATTCCTTTGAAACATTAATAAAATTTAAAAAAAAATGCAAATCACTTAGATAATTGTAAATTAAAACAAAAAAAAATTAATTACATTTTCCGGTTGACTTGTACTGTACACTGAACGATAAAAAAATGCAATTAGAATCGCTGCACTTAGAATAAACCGCGAAAACTTCAACATTATTTTAACCATTAAGCGAACATAACGGCACAGAAGATGAATTTAAACTGAACGTTTATCACACATCAAATGTCCTTTTATACAGAAAAAGCTTAGTGTAGAAAAATTGTATTTATTTGAATTTCAATGAATGCGACACGTGTGTAGCGTGGATGTGTGGATTATAAAAGCCCATCACCCAAAGATAAATGGATATTAATCCTTTTAGCGTGTAGCAATCGTATTCAATTCCTGGTATCCATACATAACAAAACGACAATAGGAAAGTTTTCATCTATATAGCAAAAATGCTCGTATTAATTTTAATATTAATCGAGCTTTTCATTGTATTTCAACTTTCAATCGTTTAAGGATGAAAAACATTCGAAAATTATCGAATATATAATAAATTGTTTGCAAGTGTCGATCCACTCTAATAAATAGTATTATGTATACATACCAAATACCTATACATATACATATACATACATATATAGTACATACTACTGATACATAACTAATCGTATTTAAAAGCATCAATCCAAATTTACAAAATTAATCCCACATTATATCGTTTGAAAGATTGATTTCATTTCTACAAGTTGATGTGTATGGAAAAACAAAAGGATTATCTTCAATTGACCAACTGCTGAGACACAAAAACGTCCATTAATACTATTTACGCCTATTCTCAATTAGATGTGATTTATTTTTAAACCTATCAATCAATTTAATAGGATTTTTCGTGCGTAGGTCACAACATGGTTTTTTTGGTGATAATAGGGAGGAAATTTGGCTGAAAATATTGCCTTAAAGAAGCTTTTATCTATGGACATCTGATAAGAATAATTTTCCATTGGTATTTTATATTAATAGTGCATTTTCACGAACCCTCATGTTAGTTTTTTAAGTCGAGGCATTTCAATAGATAACTCATTTCCAATTTTCCATCACATATGCCTTAGATTTTCAATAAAAATTCCATACCTCCTAAACTACAGGACCATTGTTGCTTCGAATATCTATCAGAAAACTAAATATTTGATCGACCGACGATCGTTAAGGTAGGACCTTTCAGATTATTTTTTTTTTTAAATCAACTGGGGGTAAAGACCTTAGATTATCCACAAATGAATGCACCCCATTTTCTAAAAATGTTCTATTCCATTCATCTGACAATCTTCAGAGTATAATGATGGTCATTCTAATTGAAGTACTTTTCAACACACTAATCATCAATGGAACGTATCCAAGGTAAAAAAAAACAAATTTCACGTCTTATCATTAATTGAAATTAATAAAAGAACATTTTTCATATAGTGATACATCTGGGAACTCACCATGTCTCGCTTACTAAATCAATGCCAGAAAAACTGCACGATGGATGCTGTATGTAAAACTGCACAGAAATAATGAAAATAAAGTACTTTGTTAATATTATGTAAATAAAACCAGAAAAATTTCTTTTTAATAAATGGGAGAAAATTAAAAATTCGTCTATTGTTTTGGATCCATGAATTTTAGTTAAAGATCAACAAGAATCAACGATACAGACTATATGGAGAATATTTCAGGTAAAGATCTACAAGATGCATTAATATCGAAAAACTGATAGTGCCAATAGAATGGCCATCCCCGAAAAACCCAAAATTCCAATTTTCATTAAAATATCTCAAAAAATAAGGATTTACCTTCATCATTCCAAGTATTGTAAATATTTTTCATTGATGCAGAATGTAGAACACCAGGCTTGTCGAATAAAAAATAATTGCCTACCGGTATGCAATACGAAAAAATCATTTAATATGTTAGCCAATCACCGCACACTTACAATCAAATTAATTCTTTATATGGAACAAAAACCAACTTTTCCGTAAGACTCAGTGGCTCAGGTGGTAAAGGCACGGTCTTGAAAACCGACGAAATGTCAATTTTTGATATGAACAAAATATTTCTATATTTGTAATGGCGGATTTCTTCTACTGTGGAAGAATCACACATTACAAGAGAAATAGGAAAAATTACTTTTTGTTATTGTTTTTTGGGCCCTTAAAAAGCAAAGAGGTTAATACAGTGATTTTTTGGTCGAGGTGCTCCGATCGGGCTGAAATTTTATGGGATGATAGAGTACGGCTAAAAAATCACAGTCATGTGGTCCGTTTGCCCATCGGGCATTTGGGCCGCCTGCTATTCAAGGGTAAACACACTAAAAAGCACTCCATTAACATTCCCCTAAATAGCAGTAAAATTGTTATTAAAATTCTGAAACTAGTAAAATATTAAACTTACATCTATTGTCTACAGTTCTGCATCAATGGACATTTTCCAGCTCTGTCGGTTTTCCCGTGGGAAATTTTTCACGAATACCTTACACAAAAATACGGCGTGCAAGGGTATTTTCATTGATTTATCAAAAATAGAAGGAGTGAGATTTTTCCAAACTTTCTTTTCTTAGATTATAGCTATTATAATCTAGTTTCATAATATGGAAAAACCCATTGATAAATACTGTGGGAAATTGGTGTTTTTTTTACTTTTCGAGAAGTATTAAATCTAAGATGTTGAACGGGCGTTTTCTCGGAAAATTTGCTCTATCGGAAAATTATACAAATTTTTTTGAGAAAGATGGATCCTTCATCTTTAATTTGATGCTAAACTTTTGGACCTAGCCCCAGTAGTTTGGCCAGAATATTTGGCTAAAGTTACCTCTACCAAAAATCTTCTTTTGCCCATATCTCCGCCATTTTTAAAGGAAAATATGGCCACCGAAGACTTTATTGCTTAGAATTATGGGATCTATAATATATTTAAAGGGCATGTCGCTGCGAGCAAAATTTTAAAATAAACGAACTTTTCAGAAAAAAAAAACGTCAAAGCCCTATTTCCGTTATTAATGAACATTTTGAGATGCGACTTTTTACAATCTATTAAGGGTCTAATTAAAAGACTTTTCACGTTGAAATATCCGGAAAATCATTAACTAATTTTTTTAAATTAAACATCAAAATATTGGTATTTTTCACATTGTATCGATCAAAGGTGTTCCATTTTACTACGGATATATGTGAAATAGTCCAAAAAACACATTTCCAAATTTGGTTTGTCTAAAAAATGTAATATAAGGGATAAAATAGATGAAAAACATAAATACTTTCATTTTATTTGAAAAAATTTACTTGCAGACTACTGTCGGTTGATCGAATCCCACCAGAAATAATTTTTTTTTTTTTAATTTTAGAATGTGGGAATACAGTTTTATGTATATAAACACTTTTCCTCTGATATATCAATTGAAAAAAGTGAGTGCAAATTAAAAAAAAAACAACAAAGTTACAATACAAAATTCACGTATAGAATATATGTACACAGTCTGCTAAAACAACCGGCTAAAATGCACCTCAAAAACAAGAAGAATCATCAGTCCAAGTATAGGAAAAGATCTACAAAATTCTTTCTGCAACTAGAATCATCAATATTGATATTGAAAATATTTCAGCAATTGGCAAACACCCCTAAATCTCAATTTTTATTAAAATAAATCGAAAATTAACTAAGTATTTAAAAAAATTCTTCTTCTTCCACCGCACATGCACTCAATATGCCTATTATGTATGGATTTCTGTACGCAAAATCAACACCAAACCCTTTGGTAGCATAGCAACAGGACGGAAAACAACATTCTGACTGTGGAAATTAAAGAACTTTAAGTAAAAATTAGATAGAAAAATCTTAAAATGACGGAAGATCTAAAATTTATTGTCGCCGAGACAAATAAATTGCTCAAAACTGACTATAACTTGATCACATTTGACTCACTGTCTGTTGAAGCTCTACTACAAGTGTTGATTGATGTGCTGGAGAAATTTGGAGTTACCACTAAGGTAATTATCCGGGGTAATTGTGGAATTTATGAAATTAAATTATTTTCTGTTGTACATAGATTGATGTCAAAGATTTAGATCCAGCCGATACAAACAAATATATTTTGGATGGCTTGAAAAGAATTCAATATAAACCGGAAAAATCGCTTCCAAATGATCCGGGCGCATTTCGGCGTAATCTGTTGCAGGGCGACAGAAAAACGATATATCCGATATTGCAATTTGTGTTCAAGAACACGGACAAAATCAAGGATCTGGCTTATTTGGCACAGTACGAATTTTTGGCATATATACTAAAATCTTACCTATGATCATCTTATTCTCCATTAGATATCTGATTCCGATTAATTTGCCGCCGGAAGCAATGGCCAATCCAGAAATTGCTGTCCTTTGGAATGAGTATCAAATAATTATGAATAATTTTAAGGAGGCACATAAGGCACATCATAAGGCAAAAGCAGAAAGTGTACAATTCCGTGAACTACGCACTGACATCGGAATTATTGAGTCGGAAAAGGAAAATGGTGGGTTTTAGAAAACGGCGCCAAGAAAAACAAATTAAAAAAGTTGAAATCATTTTAGTTAAGAAACGGATTGAGCATACACAAATACGTCTGGATAAAATTCCACAACAAGAGCTATTGCTGGAAGCTGCGAATGCATTACGAATTGAAAGGGATAGACAAAAGGAACTACAAAGTCAAATGGACGATCAAAAGCAAGGAGTTCAGAGAGCGTCAGTGGTAAAACGAATAGGGCTTCTCCACAGCAACAATTTTTTTTTTTTTTTAATTAAATTTTTTTCACTTTCACAAAGCTCCAAGATCGTCTTCAAAAGGAATTGAATACTGCTCGTAATGCCTCTCAAGATACGTCGCCGCAATACTTAATGGATTCAATTGTCGAAGAAACACAGGTACAAAGGACATAAAAAAAATATTTAACCTAAAAATTTTAATGCCAAACATTGCCAGGTACTCGAATTCATGGTCAAACAAAAACTCCCTCAAGAGTTAACAGCCAAACAATCGGAAATTCAGATTCTCGAAGAAACAATAAATCAACCAAATATCTCAAGGGATTATTTAAAAGATTTACAAGATCAGGTGGGAAAGATTAGTAAAGATGTTCAGAAAATCATTGAAAGTCAACTGACCGAACGTGGAAATCAAAGTGAGAATTTAATGCCATTTCGGCAACAGGCAGCAACGGTAGCAAGAAACAAAGAAATGTCAGCCGAACAACTGGATCAGTGCACTAAGGAATTACGCGATTGTGAAATGCAAATTCGTCAAAAACAAATTCTACTACAGGAAACGGTTGGCGGTGTCATCTTGCGCGGCGAAGAGCTAAAGCAATACGTTAATATGTTGCGGGCAAAGAGTTCGGTATATAAACAGCAGAGATCTGAATTGGCTGCATTAAAAGTAATGATCCAATTTGCTTATCAGGTTCCGATTTCAATTTTTTACATTTTAAGGCTGAAACAACAGATTTACAACAAACCCTTGATAATCTTAAAACACAAGATCCAACACTAAATCTATCATTCGTTCAAGATCAAGTGGGCAACGGTGGCGATAGTTCCTTTGATGATATTGAATCGCATACAATGGAATCTCGTGGCATAACCGAACTGGCAAGGGTTGTCGATGGATTAACAAGAGCTGTGATTAGCGTTAGAGAAAGGGCAACGCCACTAGCACAACAAATGGCGCCATTGCGATTAAAAGTCTCCGAACTGAAGGAGCAACAGGATGAAAAGAAGCAAGTAAGTCCTCCTATAAAATTGATTTATTCGTGTGTGGTGCAGGACAAGGAAATTCATTAAGAACGAATAATTTTCTTAAAATTATTTAATTTTTTTTTTACTCACTGTTTGAGATTCCAATTTCTTCTATGATTTATGTGGTGTGCCGCAAAGAATCCAATTATTTTTGTTAACATTTATTTTGTTTTTTATGTTTGCTGCTTGAGATTCCTACTTTTTTATATGATTTATGTGGTGTACGGCAAGGAATCCATTGTTGTACAATACAAGTTCCCAGTTTTTATTTCATTTGTTGACATTAATGCTCGGTATATTTAGCTACTGCAACCGACACCATATGACACTTAAGATAACTTCAAACAAATCTACATTAATAACAACATCAATATTTAAATCTGCACACCTTAAAAATCTACATTCAAATTTAATATTACAAACCGCATCTACTGAATTATATAGAAACACCCTGTACCCGCACATTTATTATGGTATCAGAAATACATTTTCAGTAGAAATAGTGGATTTTTGTAAGTTTCAAAAGTTCTTCTGAATATTTCGCACACCATGAAAAAAACACCGAGAGGAAAAAAAAATGTATTTTTCTAAAATATTGTCGGTCTCTGGGTTGTATATTCAACAAGGATAACAGACGGGATACCCATCCAATATTTTTCTCAAAGACCTTTTTTTTTTTTTTTTCCTTTTAATATAACCGAACCGTAGAGGTATAGAGAAGATCATAACCATTTTATTATTGGGTTTACAACGCAACAGAGCAGGTATATAGTCTTAGTCTATTCTTTGCCAGCAAGGAGGTTGTTTCGGTTCTATCCGTAAATGTTTGTTGGTGAAAAATAACAAAAAAAAAAAAAACAATTTCTTGTGTGAATTATTGAGAATAGTGTTACCAATTCATTCAGCATTTTCACCATGAATCGCCGACATATTCAACGGAAAATGAATAAAACGTACAAAAAATTGGCCAAATTAAATTTAACAAATCTATTCAATAACAGCGTTGCGAAACCGATAAATTATCTAAAATCGGAATTTCGAAATATTTACAAGGATAAAATTAAAACCGAATATCACTACACCCCTACAGTTCTTCGACCTTCTGCGGACAACAATAGTGAACAACCGGAAGTATGCAGCTATAAAACAAAATCCATTGAATTAAAGTTCAACTATATGGAACCGCCTACATTGCGTGATCAAATTGAGAAATTGACGCAGGTGCAGCATAATCACAGAAGGGACTATAATACAGTCAACGATAATAACAGTCAACCGATTGATGAATATCCTGATTTTAAAATAATCAACATGTCCGCTGGACGATATTTGCATATTGGCATTGAGACGGCAATTAGAAAAAATGTTAATCTTACCGGTATCGCCGGACAACGTTTGCATCTTACGGTCGCAATGTATGTCATCAAATCGACAACCGAAATTGGCCTAACAATACCACGGTATTTGGTAATATTAGGACGAATATCAGATATTTACGACAATAATGATTCAATACCAAAATCAAATAAATCTTTTACAATTGGCATCTACCAGGGAACATTTCCCATACCGACAATAGCCAATGAAATTCTACGACCCTTCGTCGATGAAATGAAAGAAATAGCAAAAAGGGAGATAATGCTAAATGACAACAAAACAGCTAAAATTCATTTTGATTCTTTTGTTGTTGATCCGATCGCACATAGTCTTCTTACCTGTACCGCATTACCGAATGGTTTGTATGGTTGCACCAAATGCCGGCAGAGGGGCCAATTACAGTTCAACCATAGCATTACGAGTTTTCCGGCCTATTGCAAAAGTGAACAATTGCGTTCGGATGAAGATTTCAAATATTGCTTGGATGCCAATTATCATTTGGGTACGCCGATCGTTGCCGAACTAAATGTTGGCCTCGTATCGCAGGTATCGATTGACTATCGTAATACCGTTGTGCTGGGTGTTATGCGAAAATTAATGCAACTGTGGACTGGCGGTAAACTGGATTATCGGCTAAATAACGACGGGATACGTCGAATCGATGAAATGCTTGAGAATGTCAATTGTCCCAGAGAATTTCATCGATCACCGCGGAAAATATGCGATCAAAGTGATTGGGATGCCTATGATTGGAAACAATTTCTACTGTACTATGGACCAATAGTACTACGAAATAATCTGCCCGCCAAATACTACATTAACTACTTATACCTTCATTTAGCCATTAGAGTCATGATCAATGCGGATGAATATCAAAAATGTTGTGCCTTCATATCAGGTTTGCTGCTGAAAAAATTCCTAATCGAATTCACAATACTGTATGGCAGTGATTTGGTCGATTACAATATTCACAATTTGCTTCATTTTGAAGAAACCATCAGTCGATACGGATCAATTGAAAATGTTGGTGGATTCTTGTTTGAAAATCAATTGAACATCATTCATACGGAAGTGACAAAAGCTGCCGACATATCAATGGAGCAAATCGCCCAATCATTGGCCAAACATTCAGAAAATCTTCAAGAAAGTCAAATTATATCGAATCACTACCACCACCACGTTGACAAAAGTTTGAATTTATTTTTTAAAAATTTCTTGCTAAGCGCCAAACAACCGGATAATTGTCTTTTAACGACAAAAGGACCAATTAAAGTGTGCGGCATTTTTGAGGATTCCAATAAGGAAATTATGATTATTGGACAAAAATTTCGTAATTCGGCCGTTTTGTATTTGGCACCGATAACCAATCAATTGTTTTCGGTATCGAATTTGGATAAACTCGAATTATTTAAGTTAAGTGAAATTATAACGAAGGCAATGATTTTTGAAACATCCAGCGGGACATTTTTTTTGCCATTGCTAAAGAGCTGATGGGAAATTTTCGAAGTAAGTGGTGAATGTTATGCAATCGTGATATTAATTTTTAATAAAATTATGTTTTTAATTTAATTTTTGTTTTTATTTACCCTTTTTAAAACCAAAATTTGTTTGCTTGGATATTTAAAAATAGGCTCCTAAGTGAAAGCTTCCACACTAAATTTTCATATTCATAATTTATACCAAAAAAAAATGTATGGGAGGGGTCAAAGGGGGTGGGGGGATTTCGCCCATTAACAATATCCGCCGCCCGAGACATATTTTAACTAATCAAAAAATTCAAAATTCTATATATAATATTTGGAAAATTCTTGAAACTTTTTCTATTCAAAAAATAAAATCGTAGAAAAATGTTAATTTTGGAAAAAAAAAATCTACAAAAACGAAAATCTCCAAATAAATTTTCAGATTTACAATGCCCTAAATGCAACCTTAACAGCTGAAATGGCAGTCACCCAAAGTGACGTATCCGAAATTGAGATGTCTGTTAAGAAACTTGAATCCACATGGCAAGATTTACAGGTAACTTTAGCAATCTTAGATTCGATGGAATTTTTTTGAATCCCAAAAATTATTTGATTAAACAGATGGAACATACCAGAATTGAGCTATTACTGCAGAGGGCCACCGCAGAACAAAATGCCGATAATCAAATGAGCCTTAAAGATACGCTGACAGAGCAAATAGCCGAACAGGAGGAGATGGCCGGTATACTGGCAGAAGAATCACGAATAATCAAAAGTGATAAGGGCAACGGGGAAAAACAACATGGAATGTGGGCCGATTTGAATACGTTGCTTAGAGTAAAAATTAAATGTCATCGGGAAATTAAGCAAGCAGGCAGTGGCGGTACATTGATTGTGAATAGAGGTGCTGAAACATTTACATTGCAGTGAATACAAAAAACTTTGTTGTTGTAGAATAGAATTTACTGAATTTTTGAAAATTTAAATATAAAAAAAAAACACAGATGGCTTATTTAACATCAGTTTCTCGTGTATTACCCTCTTTTAGTCCAAGTGTTGGATACAATTTAGCTATTTGACCAGACGGTGTACAAAGACGACCAGCAAAATCTACCCTTTTTTGACTTTGTGCTCGTTCAGCGGCGTTTACAATGTCCAATAGAGATCTCAAATAATACAAAAAAAAAACAGTTAGAAAACTAATTGCAAATATTCACACCAATCGCTTACCTATTACCGCCTCCACCAAATGGATTTTTCAATTTACTTAAACTCAACGTATCCGTCAAAATTGGTGGAGACATTGGTGAATCGGTTGTTGCTTTAATAACGCTAGCTCGTTTAGAGGTCTCTGTTTTAATTAATTTCGAAAATATTTTCAATTCTCAATCTTAATGAATTAAACAAAAGGGAACACAATTACCGGTTGCATCAATTTCCCGTAAAGCATGTTCTAATTCGACTTTGTCAGCATTTTGTTCTGGTCCCCTTGAACGACATTCCTTTATACATTGCAGAATTGTTTTATGACCCGGTGACTTACTACTGGCTGCAAGAAGTACCTCTAATTCTGCCCATAGTAAACGGTATTGTTCATCTTTTTTGTTTCCCTTTAGTCTTCGGGGTCGTTTGATGAATTAAAGTGAAAGGAAGATAAATAAAATCATTTCAAAATGGCGCTCATTTAATTTATTGATTTCTAATATCGTTTCATGGCCAGAAGGAGATCACCACCGATTTGAGAGTACCAGACTTCTTTTTGTGGACCTATGTATCCTCAAAGTAGAGATCCATATTAAGAAATATCAGGAGATTAAAGCAGCTAAAGGAAAGAACGGTCAACAAGAAATTGAGAAGTTATTATTAGATTTTATCCAGTAGCCACAGCTCCAAATAAAAGTTAGCGAAATTTAACATAATTGGCAGTAATTATATTGAAAGTATTCTGTCATGGAAGAAACGATAAAAACCAACTGTTCTTCAATGATTAGGGAACTGGAGATAATTAGATTTGTTCCTTGTCTTAAAAAAAAAAATTAAAATTCGGTACCTGTGTCCAATTGGCAATGCTAATGGTTCATGGCGAGTCTCTAACGCCACAATACTATAAATCACTTGTTGACACTGTATTATTTCTTCTTCGGTGAGCACCTCCTTATTGGTTACATTAAGTATTGGATCTATGAACTAAAAACATTCACGTTAAGTGAGTATGGCTTTAAATAAACAAACAAAACAAAACTTACCTGTCGGACATTATAAAGAACTGTAGTTCCTAACGTTAATGGCCAATACCTAGAGTGATTGTATAATTTCGTACGGACTTTTAATAGATTCTCATCAGGACCTCGTTCTGGTATCATTTTCAATGGAACAAGTCGATGATTTTGTATTAATGTACCAAAATCTGTAATTCTATAATCGGTCACTTTGCCACCACAACCTTCCAATATTGATGGTGGATCCTCCAGACAACTTCTTGATATATGAAGTGTGTGAATGAAAATTTCACCACCGTGTGCCGACAGTAAATGACTGGTTAATTTACCACCGGCTTTTCTATAAAAAAAAAAACAAAAAAATATTTACTTTAACTTTGACCATGGAGACCATTGGATAAAAATACGAAAATCGTACCGTGGCATTTCTAACAGAACCGATCTACCATTTAACAAGAAATTTATGAGACACGAACTAGGCCGTGATGTTACATCAACTGGTGTAACTCTGTGCTGTGCTAGACATGGTTGCATATCTGATGCACCTAGACCCCTAGGTGTGCACCACTTCAATGTGACCTAAAAAGTATTAAAAACGAAATTTAAAATAAAAAACCTAACATTGAACAACCCAACTATGTACCGTTTCATATTTGGAACCTTCCTTAATGCTAGTCGGTAGCAATAATTCGGTTCCCAAAATGACAGAATGTGCTCGACTTGAATGAAATATTTCTACATCGTAATTGGCACTTGAGCTAGCGTTTTGTTCCTCTTTCATTGGAATACCGGTAACGGTTGTGCTGGCCAAATCATAATGTGGAAGAATAAGATGCGTCAATTTATTTGGAATATCACAAGCTCTGACTGAGTGAATTTCTGTATTTAAAAGTGGTGACATCTAATAAAGAGAAAAAATATAAATTTTAGCAATGATGTCACTCATCATGAACAAAATTATGAGACAACTTTACATCTTGAACGCTACGACCGGACACAATTAAATCCATATTTGAGGGATAAACATTGATAAAAACCAAATGACAATGATCAACATTAAGCATATCTTTGTGTGCCTTAAAGGAATTTTGCTGAATTATTACGGTGTGAAATATATCCTCAAGGCTTTTCATGCTCGCATCATCTCTCACTGAAGTCAAACAAATAACTCGACCTTTATTGACAACATTTTGTTGGTCGGGTTTATTTTGTAGCAGAAATTCTTTTTGTTGATCGGTTGGTTCGGCAATTGCTTCAATAGCAGCCCGTAGACCATGTACAACGGAATAATCATTCGATGGCAAAGTTACTCTGGGCGGAACACCAACCATAGCCATTGCATTCATAACCTAATAACATTTTTAAATTAATTTTTAGATTAATTGTGTTTTCTGGCATCATTACATGTGTGAGATTTTGTGTTGATGAGCTCCATGTATTCACAATATGTGCATTAGCATCGCTGACCACAAATCGTATCTAAAAATTAATCAAAATTCATAATAAAAGAAATATTTGGTAAATAGATATTAAAATCAAATTACCAATTTCCCAATGGGAAACAAATCCCAAACAATTCTACAATATTCCAATGTTGATTCCACCGAACAGGTCCATAAACTCTTACTTATTGGGGGCATTGGCAGGGTATTACTTTTTACCTTACCAAAATCCAAATCTAACAGAGATTCGCCTGATATACCAAAGTATTGGGTATGGTCCAGTACAAAAACTGTTTTAT
Source organism: Platyura marginata (assembly GCA_026745375.1). NCBI lineage: Eukaryota > Metazoa > Arthropoda > Insecta > Diptera > Keroplatidae > Platyura > Platyura marginata. The sequence continues at coordinate 77,527 of JANSTT010005336.1, forward strand.
GATTATTGTCGTTCATCATTTTAAATAATAAATTGGCATTTGTTGCAGATAGGATAGGTAATGGGTTTTTGGAAATTTGTTCGGAACTGCCGGCTGTTTCTTCATTGACGATACGTAATTTTAGTGGTTGTTGTTCTGATTTTTCCCGCGAAGTTTTCATTCCTATTATGTTATTTTCTAACACATATTTGATACAACGAACTTTTTATGGTAATTTAAGGTCTTTAGTTTTTATGATTCAACTCGAAATAATAATAAAATTGTGTAAAAACCTTAAAATAAACACAAAACAGAACTCAAACTAACGTGAAGTGACAGCTGACAGCGATAATTTGATATCCCCATTTTGAAAAATTACAGTCGTTCGCTTTCCCCTGAACAAAAATCGGCGGCGGCTCAACAAATTTATAATAAAACCGCGAAATTTAAAATTATTTGTATACAGATATGTTTTTTCGATGGTCTTCTATAATATTTTGTTCAAATCATTATTTCAATTATCAATAAGAGCGCTAGTTTCGGACTTTAAGGTCACAGATCTTCGAAGTTGACATTTTCAAAGTTTCCTCTTTTATTCTCTAATCTTTCTTATTTAGTAGCAGGTTCTCGTTAAGATACTTTTATTATTGATTATTTTATTAATAATGCTTGGTTCATACGTACTCATACCATATTTATTATACCCTTTTGAGCCCGTCGGATGTTTTAGAACATTTTTTTCTTAAATCGGGTGTCGCAGGTTCTTTACTTATTCTATGAATTTGCTTTTCAAAACACATCATCAGGTACCTCTAAAAACAGTGAAAAAACAATATTTATTTTAAATAATTATTTATTTTTATTTATAAAACATAAAAAGTCAATGATCTCTAATAAAAATAAAACAAAGTACAAAACTTCCCATATAAAAAAGCATTTTTTGCAGACAACGTCAATTAAAACATATTTTTCGAAAATATATTTTAACATATTAGGTATAAGAAGGTCTGTAGTCTATTAAAAAGTTTTTTTTTTTGTTTTTTTTTAGATTATTCATAATATAGAAAGAGTACAAAAAACGTGTTTTTGTTAGTTCCTTTTTACTTTTCTTATTTTTGAAAAATAGTTTAATATGCACACAGTACCCTAATTAATTTAAATGTTTTTTTATTTTTGTACAATAATTAATTAAAAATAATGTCTGAAAAAAATAGTTTAAAAAAAAAACTACGTATTACTTTACAATGTATATATTTTGTTATTTTTTTGTCACTGATTTTCGTAACGTGCTTCATTTAGAGTTTAGGTAAATATTTTTTTATTTTTTTTTTGGGAAAATAAGATTTCGTCAAAATTATATCAAATATTTTTTTCAATAAATTTTACAAAGCTATTAGAAAGTATTTCAAAATTAGAAATCGTTCGTTGACGATTTAAAAAAAAAAAAAACTTAACAATACAATGCGGCTCCTCTCAACCTGCTTGATTTTTGATATACTATATCTTTGTTCGACCATTAAAAATCAAAAACAATATTGCTAAAAAATCAATTGTACATAAAAGAATAAGGAAAATAAATAGTTTATGGTATTCAATGTTGAATGTGAAACAAGATACCAAAAACTATGCCGTACGGCCGTGCTCCGTGCAGATAGATAATTTCCAGAAATTGTATTTATCTATTAAATAATAAAATTAGCACTCGATAAAATTAAATTTCTTTCGAAAGAAGTTTTTATCTTTATTAAGTTAAAGTTTGTATACCATAATGGATTAACTTTATCCAATCAAAAAAAACGATAGAGAAACAACATCATAATCATCGTAATTTATTTAAAATTCGAGATGAGATTTAATCTTAAAAAATTGCAATACTATGGGACTTCAAGCAGTAATTATCATATTTTGCCACTGTACGCCTATAAATTACTATGGTTAAAGATTGCTCTAAATTAAATAAATATGAGATCAATAAATTAATATAATTTTGACGAATAAATTTTATTACAATTAGATTGGATTTAAATGTGTTTTCCAAAGTGGAATGTGAAAATTATGAAGAAAATTAAATTTTTGTTTTATGAAATTAATTAATTAATTAATTAAGCTGAATTGAATATTATTATGTTTTCATTTTGGTTACTAGTTAGTTAATGAACAGCATTTTGATTGCTAGAAACTTTTAAAAATGTCATAATAGGAATATCCAAAAAGGGCAACATTTATATATTGTATAGCGATTTACTATTTCTATATATTAAATTTTTAATTTTTAAGTTAATACATTTTTTGGAATTTTTGTTTTTAATTTTTTTAAATTTTAAATTGTAATGCGATCGGGTTACTTAAAAGTTTTTAAGTTTTTCTCTCGTTTTTTTTTGTATATATGTAGTAAGTAGATTGCTATTTGTAGATTCAAAAATATATTCTTTTTTAATTTACCTATACATGAATCAATCGAAAATATATTTAATTTTACGTATTTTTGTTTTATTAATATTATCAAATTAGATTAATTTTTTTAAATCTTTATTTCAATCAATTAACATAACCATTAATGAGCGTTTTTTTTGTTTTTTTGTTTTTGTTTTATTGTACTTCAGCACTTCTTTAGAACAATTTTTATTGACAGACATTTTTTTTTGTCTCTTATCTTAAATAATAATATTAATAATAAAATAAATATTTTAAATAAAATCTGGAAGCAACAGTGTATCGTATTCATAGAAAAAAATTAATTAAAAATAAAAAAAAAACAATTTTTAAGAAATTAAAAAAAAATGGCACTATCTGCATTAGTTTTATCAAAAATTCGGCTACAAGTATAAAACCTTTTCATATTCTCCTAGACAGAAATTTATATAATTTGTATTTATTTTTTTTTTTATATATATATATATCAATTA
>JANSTT010005337.1:0-29262 GCA_026745375.1 Platyura marginata
ATTCAGTTGTCCAGCGCCCTTAAATCGTTGCGCCCGGTTTCTCTGCTCCATCTGCTCCTATAGAAGCTACGGCCCTGTTTATGAGGCACGGTTCTATTTGAAATATGTATTGTACATGTACAGTACATACACTGTACTTACAGTACATGTATGTAATGTATATTACAGTGAAACCTGTCCAAGAAGGAAAGTGTGAAAGACGGAAACCTGCATTTAACGGAACTTTTTTTTTCATTGTTGAATTTTCCATTGAAAGCAACCCGTGTAAAACGGAAAATACCTTAAGACGGAAACGGACAGTCATGTCATGTTTTAATGGTAAAACGTATATAAAACAGAAAAATAAATCATCTGTTTTTTGTTTAACCCTTGTGTAGACAGCATATGTATACTCCTTTGTCGGACACTTGGCTCACAGGTGAGCTTGAGTTCCTTCCAAGCATTTTTTATTGAGGACTCAATTGTTGGGATGCATTTTCAAGTAAATAGGTGAAAAACTTGTTCTGCACGTGAAAAACTATGGCCAAAAATATATGTGTACTACATTTTTAATCACCAAAATCACTAACACCTTAAAACGGTACTTACTTTGCATATTGACGTGGAGACAATAAGCCATTTTTAAGGTAAATTCAAACTCGCAGTCATTTCTATTGCACATCTGTTAACAAACTGTGCGAATGACATGCAACAAAAGACACGCTCAGGGGGGGGGGGGTCGTGGTAGAAGTTTTTTTGACAAAAACATGTGTCGCAGGGGTTAAGTTCTCCAGGCAGGGTGAATGGAGGAGAAGGTGGCTCACCGGTGAGCCAAGTATCCGACAAAGAGGTAAAGTAATTCACGGCCTATTTACTGGCATTTCTAATACCTCTAAAAATGTTAGATTTGGCAAAAACACTCAAAACATATATTTAGGAGATGTCACTGACACCCAATCTGATAACTTTAAAGATGTGGCTCCTAGGCCAATTGAAACACATGAAAGCTCACCGGTGAGCCAAGTGTCCGTTTAAGGGTTATTACATATTTTGACGTTTCATTCTTTACTGGATATATTTTAATCATGTTCGAGTTTTTTTTGTTGGTTATAATTTTATTATTTTAAATGCGAATTTTTTGCTGGGCTAATTCAAATGTCATTACATTCAAATGTCAACATTTTATCAATAGTTTTTGCTGGAAAAAATGGTAACAAATCTTAGAAATCATAATTTCGCAGCAATAAAAAAGTATGGCATTTAATTTGGTCAAGTTTGTGGTGAAGCGGCGGATGTCTGTCAACAGAGAGTTGAGGATTGGAAAAAAAGGATCGCAATAAAAATTGAAGGATATGAGGCTAAAGATATAGCAAACGGAGACGAATGAATGAATTATACATATATACATAATATTTTTTATTAAATCTGTGTAAGTCGGAATAATTTTCCGGTCCCTTGAGGTTCCGTCTTAGACAGGTTTCACTGTATAATTAATTCAAACTAAAACGAAATTATATATCCATTATATGACGTCTGAAGCTATATAAAACAAAATGTAAAAAAAAATAGTTAATCTGAATCGAAAGAACAAGTTTATTGATTTTAACTCAATTCATACAGATGAGATATAGAAGGTAAAGTGAAACAGGGTTTTCGAACAAATTAGTATTCTGTGAGATGAGTTTGTAGATAGAAATAAGAACCTTTCGGGATTGAATTGCGAGAAAATATATTTATAGATATTTTTTTAAGATTATATAAGTGAGAAGTTTCAATAATAGTTTATTGTTTATGAGTGAAATAAAAATTAATTTGTTCTTATTTAGTTTGTTAAATTTGCATTTTGCATATTTTGCCAGTGATTTTTTGTACATTGAGGGCACGGTAGGAAAAACTCAAAATTGGCTTAAATTTCAATATAAGAGAAAACTCTGTTCTTCCTAAATAAATAAGTTATTAAGCAAATTTCACAGTTCTGAAGCTTTAGATTCGCCTAGGCCTAGATGATTAATAGTAAGATTCTAAAATGTATACTGTATGAACATTATTATAGATAAATAGATAAATAATTATAAGGTTATATTATTCCACGCCCGTGTGTCTTCTATTTATTTATTTTTATATCCGTATGAAGTTAATAAAAGGGTATTATAACTTTGGCATGGGGTTTGTAACGGCCTATTAATACTCATCGTGAAATTTACAATACCCTTTGATTAACATCATACGCGGGCATAAAAAGCTAATTGAACAACCGAAAAACTTTTTGAACAGCTCTAAATCGGTGATAAAGTTTCACATAGAAAATAGCTACAACATTCTCTTCTTGTCTTCTTGACCGCTTCTAACATCATGTTTTCAAGCACCGAGCATTCATATGTATCCATTATTTCACAAAAAAAGCACCCTATCAACATATTAACTATTAACTATTAAATAATCTAAGCAGTTTCACGCTATTGTACTCGGGATTATTTAACTTGTCAGTTCAACGGCGCATTTCATTTAGTCTCAAGTAGTTTCACGATTTACAGACACGATGAATCCCAATCATTTGAATGAAAGTGGTAGTTAAGATGTTTAAATCCTTTTAAGAGACCATTTAAAATAAACAGAAATTTTACGAGTTCATCACAATTTTATTCCATATCTTGTTTTCTATATTTTAGGTTTTTTTTATTTGTCGATAACAAATTTTTTGGTTAGAAAAATAAAGAAATTCATGTAGTGTACTTAAACTCGTAAATAGAAAGTTATAGAAAATCGTCAGAAGATCCTCAGTAGAAATTTGAAATTCAGTCTACTTCCTCCTATATACTAAAAATTTTCGTCGCTATAAACTTCTGTAAGCAAATCTTTGTCTTCTAAACAAAGTTTATAAAATTGGGCAAAATAAAATTTATTAAAAAACTAACCATAAAAAATAAAGTGCCCAAAATTTGATAGAATGTATTGTCAGCGGCAATGAGTTTTCATCTTGATTAGATAATGAGAAGTGGGTTAATGAGCCGTTGCAAGATTTGCCCACAAACACAAAAAATCACACAAATAAATGAAGTTTTATATTAAAAAGAGTACAAAATCAAAAAAAGTTGCGAGTGTTACATAGTTTGGTAGGTCAAAAAGAATACGTGTACTCTTAAAAGAGTACGGTTGGTAATTCGTTAACCTACCAATTCAGTTCACTAGTGCGTAGGTGGTATTTTATAAATTGTGTCTACTTTTATAGAATTTCTGATGCGACATAATTTAATGTACACTTTTTCAATTGATATTGAATCCATCCATGTTGTAATAAAACTTTGCAGAAAATATCCTAATCACGTCGTGGAAAAGGGATTCGGGCTATTGTGTATTGGAGCACATATATACATATAATATATATGAGAGAAAGGGGAATATTTATCCCATTTTCTACCATTTTTCAGCATATACAGCACGGTTTTGCCACTGACAAGTTTTACTGTATTGAGTTATAACGGTCAATGGTTTCCAGGACAACGTTATCCGCAATGTAAGAATCCTTGTATTGGATGACGTCACAATGCGCAAGCGTGCAGCAGCCATTTTTATTTTTATGACAAAAGGAAGTATATGTTTCATGGAAAGAAACGAAGGATGAATATAAAAAAAACACAAGCTTCACAATATGTCTAACATAATAATAGTGAAAAATAATTACACAACACAATACTATTTTCACAGTGTGCTATATGTAGGTACCTATGTGTTTTGGGAATTACCTTATCCTTGGTGTAACATAAATTGTGATATGACAAACATTTAATTAGACTTTAGAGCATGGAACACTATGGAACAGAATATAACATGTATGAGAGAATACAGTGGTACAGTATATCTATGTATGTATGTATGCAGGAAAAAAATAGAACGTGTATCATAGACCGCGTTCACTAGGCTACAACAAAACAAACATTAATTAATTGAAGTACATCGAGTCACAGAAGCTATCACTCACTTGTGAACAAGTCAATTAAGCGATGGTATTTTGACAATTATTCCGACCCCCATCCTTTCAGCATTATGTTTACCGACAAATATGAAGAAAAAAAAATCTCGGTCCTTTTCCTGTAGGTATGTACTATATAACTACTGTATATAGGGCATATTATACCATAATTTATCAATGAATGAAAATTTGGCATCAAATTCAGCAAGGTCATTATATCATCATATTACGAAAAGAGGGTTGCTTCTGTCGCTAAGAACTATTTAAGGCTTTGTGTATATTTATGGGATAAAATTTCACTGAATACATTAGCTTCTATTGTTATATTTTGATCGATACGCAATGAATGCGGCAACTTTTCTTGTTCACTTCAACATATATGTTATACTTCTGTGTAGGGTTTGGTGAGTAAGTCGAAAAACCATGAACAAGAGCCTAATTGATTGAATTAATACATACATACCTATGTACATTCGTAAAACATATTCGTCTACAAAGCTTTTGTATGCAGGTCAACATTAAGCATAATAGGTAGGCATTCGATCAGTTTAAGAAAAATCAATTCATTCTATTTATTAAAACTTTTTCAGTGACAGATTGAATCAGATGAATTAGTTATGTGTATAGGTGCTTATGTAAATTTTGTATATGTATGAATGGGTGTATGTATGTATGTAAAATGTAGATATATATGTATACACCCAATTATGATTTTACACGGTTTTGATTTAACACGATCTAGAAAAATAAATTCAATTTCCTTTTTATAGAATTTTTATAAAAATTCTTAATAAAGTTTTTTGTATGAATCGTTTTATTTTTGCAATTTTTTACAGGTTTTAAAGATATGGAACTAATTCAATATTTCTCTATGTCTCGATGTTTTTTCTGGAACATAGCTATCGTGTAAAAATTTCTTTATTATACGGGTTTTACAACTATATTTTTTGACTTAGGGAGTTCTACTTTTAAAGCAATGTAATATAGTAATATATGTAATACATAATATAATAATTGTGGAGGAAGGAACATTTTAGATTAAAATAAAGTGTAATTTTTCAATTGTTTGCTATGTAAGATACCTGCGGATAATAAGGCCTATCTAAGAGAGATTTGGAAATAAAATTAAAAATATTATAGATAATAAATCGATTTTTTATTTAATCAATCTTTCAAGTATTGTAGGAATAAACAATAAATTTAAAATGGGATTTCTACCATAAATAACAAAAAAATAAAACATCAGAAGTACCGATAATAGGCCTTAAGAATCTAAAAAACATGAAAAATTATAAATATATTTGGTGGTTGAGATCAAGAATCAAATATCTAAAAGCAATTTAAACATAAAATAATTGAAAAACATGACAACATTCCGCTTAACAGCCATTAGGGCACCTAAATGCATCAACGTCATATGCTAATAAATCAACGCACTCCTCATGAAATCATATGATAGGCCTGCCAGCTAAATTTAAAAACACATTAAATGAAAAAAAAAAACGATTATAAAATGACTAAAAAACACTTTTAATTTTGTTTTATGAAATATTAGTATTTGAGTGACAGTTTGTTCAATTTACGATATCTACCACGTTTCTGACGGAGGCGGGGGTGTAACCGATGGACAATATGGACGAATCAGTTTGTCTACTTCTAACGAATGTGTGTGTGTGAATTTTTAATTTATGGGCGCGCATTTTAAACGTTTCGCCTTATTACCCGAGAGTCCTTATTATCCGCAGGTACCATACTTGTTGTTTTGAAATTTACGAAAATTTTTTTATAAATATTTTACGGTTTACCGTTAAAAGAAAATTTCGGTAATTTTGAAATCATAAGTAGTATCATTCAGGGTTGCATATTTTCGATATATGTATACATAAAGGGGAGCGGCTATACGGCATTTATCTCGACAATAAAGAACAATTATTCTCAAACGTTTGAATTTTTGTTTACAAATTTACACTTTAGATAGTAAATTCGAGCGCCAATATTTCTTACTCTGAACAAATTCTGGCATAACTATAATAAATTCCAATTATGACAATTCATAAAAAGTCTAGAACAACATTATTAATCATTAAACATTAATCAATAAATCATTAATACATCCAATAAACTTCACCCACTCAACTAAAAATTGTGGTTATTTGTAATTATGTTAAAAAGATTCTCGATTGATGTCAAATAATTCCGGAATTATACATAAATAAATAAATTAATAAAATGTAGATTAGATTTGATTTTAATTTATAAATAACGCCTGAACGAACAATATCCAGGCCAACAAATGTAAATAAATATTGTAAATGTAATTTTGTTACAATATTTCAGCGGTTAACAGCGCTTGTTCTTCCCAGGCTCAATTAAATTTTCAAAGAAAAAAGAAAAAAACACTGAAATGTTGTTGTCTCAGTTAGTTTATTAATGCATACATAATGCATTTACAACCATCAGTAGCCTATTGTTATACGTATTGTACTTATTAGCTTTCATAATCAGAAGATATGCGACATAGTGCGCATTCTTTATTTCTTTCTTTTTTTTAAGTAGACAAAAAGGACAGCCAGCAATCAACCGAATAATGAAAAGATTTGCAATATTACTTAAATTGAATTCATCTTTTGAAGTATGGTTTGGTCTTGGATCCTTTTCATCCATGTCCAATATGTCAAAATCTTTGTTTTTGTTGTAATATTAAATATTATTGTAAATTGTAAATTGTAACTATTGTTTAATGAAGCCAGTGAGGCGTATAGCCTGTTGGTTAATAAATAAATAAATAAATAAATTAAATAAATTAAATAAAACCAGTAAAGAAGGAATAATTGGCTACGCCGATTATAACATACCCGTATGAGTACTTGTTAATTATCTACGACTTTGTTCGTGTCTATTTTGTCTGTATAACAAATTGAGTATTGAGTAAATTGAATACATAAATGATTAAAAACTCTAGAAATTACTCAAAATTAATTGCAGCACCATAATGGTAGATAATAGAACTTTTTGATTAATTAATTTTTTCCGTAGAAATTACATAAAATTGATTGCAGTGCCATAACGGTTGATCGTGGAACTTTGTGTCAATTGTTTTTTCGAGATGCGTTTTCATTTTGTATATGATTTTTGTGATTTGTCGATCCGCACTAATCCAACACAATTACATTAATTAGGACTCGGCTTTTTGTTAATCCCTTCAATATTTGATAAATGTTTTTATGGTATTTTTTACTATATATTGAAATGTTTTTTGATATTAACCTTTTCAAATCCTTTATATTAATTTCACTTTTGTGTTTGTGGGCAAATCTTGCAACGGCTCATTAACCTAACCCACTTCCCATCATCCAATCAAGATGAAACTTGTCGCATAGACTCATTGCAGGTAAAAATGCATTTTACCAAATTTTGAGCGTCGCCACCATCTCGCCCACTCCAAAGTCAACAAAGAGCTAATTTACCCACTTCTCATCATATAATCGAGATGAAACTTGGCCAATAGACTTATTGCCGCTGACAATGCAATCTATCAAATTTTGGGCACCCACACGCACTTCCCCAATTTCCAAATATTGATTTTTTCACTTCAAATATTCTTTAAAATAAAATACATATTTTATACGAAGATCTATAACTCTACCTAAATTTAAAATAAATATATGTATGTATTCTTTTTTTAAGGCCTGCATCATTCATTCCTTGTCTTGTATAATGCGGCATTTTTGTGGAACCTAACCTCTGCGTTAAACAAGGGTTACCTATATTTCTAAATAAACATTGCTATTATGATTTTAAAAAACTTTTTCCGGTTCACACTGCTTTATAAATTTATAAAAACTAATTACCCAATTAACGTTTGCGACGAAGTTTTATCGTTCGACAGAATAGCAAAGCGCACGATTAGTTAAAATGCTTACAAACTACCGGTTAAGCGAAAACTTGTTGAAAAACAGTAGATTCACTAATGCGAAAAGTTACAAACTCGCATTGTAGGGCTACTATTGGTCGGATGTAGATGACACGCAGTCAAAGAGCCCAGCTGACCAAAAGGAGCCTTAATCATCTTTTGTATTGCACCAATGTTTATTTCTGCAACATTGTAATTAAACCAAAATGTTAATCTAATATTTATATTTTCTCAAAGTATTTCATGTTTTATAATTAATTTTTATATATTATACTTTATTGGCGGAACTCAAGCGGGTCACTTGAAATTATCAAATGGGATACTTGATGACCCGCGTGTCATAGGTTGCCGATGCCTGCTATAGGTTCCTATATAGAATTATTACATCCAATTACTGTCGTCTCTGTTTCTGTATATAAAAAACAAACTTATGGTCGATGATATAAAAATATGGAAAAACATGATTTATTTGTTTTTAGAATTTTTTAAATTAACCAACTTTTTTTATCAACAAACGACCCTTATATAAGTTAGTACTAAAACACGATATTTTAGATTATAAATTAATTATTCCCGACGCATCAAAAAATCCTTATTTTTTGTATGCCTTTATTGACCTATCCAGAGCGTCAAGTATCCAGAGCGTGAGCATATATTTTAATTTCGCAAACATTTTCAGGAATAATTTATCAAACGATCAAATTAATAATGATTAATAGATTTCATCATATTTCAAAATTGCCAATTAATGTTATTAGAATTGACATCACTGTCAATAGCAAAAATCGATTTTATCTTATAAATTTGGAAAACTATTATACATCATAGGCTGTTTTCAGTGCTTAGATTAGCTAATCAAACAGTGGGTTAGGTAATAATAGTCAAACTCTGATAAATAGATAAACACTTAGAAATTAATGAATACTGATTTGCTTTCCATTTAACAACAACAAGCATTGATTGATGTAGTATTGCATAGTTTGGAGGATTACGTATATGTAGGTATCAGAAAAGGACAACAGATAAGTAATCGATTCAGTTAACTTAAATGTACTGATGACACAAAAACAAAGTCGAAGTTCAATAATTGAATAATGTCAAAAAATGTAACAAATTGATAAAATAAAAGAGCGTATGGGAAAACTTTTAAGGAATAAAAAATAAACAGCATCAGGTTCAAACTTCAAAAAAATTTATACGAAGATAAATATCGATCTGATTATGGACAGAGTCAATTATGCTTAAGTAAAAAAACAATTTTTTTTAATTTATTCATAAAATGAAGATAGCCATATAGTTACTGTTATACATATATTCTGAGCATTTATAAATGATTTCCGCAATTAAAAAGTTGAATTGTGAAAATTATTTTGTATCCCTTAAAAAATCGATTTGGAATCAAAAATACAAATAAATAAAAAATTATTCCATTTTTGAAGTTAAATGTAAATATTAATTGGTGCATATAGCGTTCGAATAATTTTGTACATAGCTCCTTATTATGGTTAACTTACTAGCATAGATAATTCATAGTTCATCAATTATTTACTATATTAGACGTAAGTATATTTCAAAGTTCATGGACATTAAATTTAAAACATGCACAGATTCTCTTCTTTGCAGTATTGGACAAATTAATCCATTCAACGATCCCATGAACAAAGAAGGATGAGTTCATAGTAGCATTGCGATGTATATGAATAGTGATATTTAAGCTGCAGTCCGATCTGCCAAATTGAATAAAATCAAACAAATATTTAGGAGTTCTATTAGTAACTAGACGATATATGAACAAACAACCATTGTACTTAAAATAATTTAGCAGATCGAAGCCTAACAAACTTAACCAACATACACCCAGGTTCTTCTTGAAGTAAATAGATAGATTTAAGCTGAAAGATATCTACTTATGTTAAACTATTGTTAATGACGCCGAGAGTTTTAACTAAAAATCCAAATGGAATTTCATAAGTCCCAACTTTAACGGCATTCAAGTTACGGCTCACAGCATTATTAGATATAACAATAGATTGTAATTTAATCAGTAATGAGTAGTAAATAGTAAGACTTGGCCCAATTAGAAACAGCCTCCAGATTTAGGTTAATTCTAGAAATACAGTCGTTAATATTTGTAGCTGGCCCTAATCTATATACATATTTGGACGTCGTCAGCAAAAAGATGGCACGTTTAAAAACAAAGAACCGGTGGCAAATCATTAATGAATAAACTTAAATGAAGTGGAGCTAACACAGAGCCTTGGGGCACTTAAGAAGTAAAATGATAGTGAGAGAAAAGTTAAAAAAACTATGACAATTTGTCACATAAGATATAATGATCGACCGTGTTAAACTCCTTTGAAAAGTCTAAAAGCACGGGTATCGAGTACTGAGGAGAATAGTTGCAAACTTCTTTTCAAACTCCAAGACAGATCTCATGTTAAATACATACACATACAATACATATATACAGTATATGTTGCCAATAAACTTGTGTCACTACAATATTTCTGAAAAAATGCTTCAATGTTTGTCATTTTTAATTGAATTTTAATGAAATTTTAATTATATAAATTGAAAGAATTTTTAAAAAATAACTTTTGAACTTTGATGAAATACCAAGTATGTATATGAAAGAAATTGATGTATGTATATATGTATGTATGTATTAATAGCAAAGGCTAAATTAATGATTACATATCTTATCTTTCTGATCTTATCTTTTTTATATTTAGTTTTTAAACTAGGGTGCCATCTTTACGTGTCTAAAGTTATGTCTATCCCTATCAGTAATGCGTTTGTGGAATGCATTTTTTCCATCATGGAATCCATTTGAAAGAGTGACAGGAATAGAATGTGCTTAAACTTAGTTAAATTCAAACTGGTAATTCGAATTATTTTTGATATGGATTGTGAAACATTTTATTCAAAACAGAAACCATATAAAAATATCATGATATTTTCAAAAATATCAGATATTTTTGATATTATTGATATTTTTGATATATGGTATGTATAACGGATACATATTAACGTTTTTTATCGAAACAACCACTAACGTTGCAATAATAACACCGATTATAATATACACGTATGGGTCCTTGTTAATTATCTACGACTATATCCGTGTTTCTTTTGTCTCTAAATCAAAAACCCTAGAAATTACATAAAATTGATTGCAGCCCCATAACGGTATGTCGTGGAACGATTTGGTCTATGAATTAAATCTTCATTTTTTTCATTCTCTATCATTTTTGTAATATTTATTTTTTCCGTACTCCAAATATTTTTCGAGAAAATGATTCCAAACCCTAGACATGCCATATAATTGATTGCAACGTCATAATAGGTCGTAGAACTTTTTAGTCTATGAATGAAATCTTCATTTTTTTATTCTCTAGCTAGAAAGACGGACAGACAAACGGACAGACGGACTTAGAATGTTGAAATCTGACTTCCTGGCTCAAATAACCAAATTATAAAAACAAGTGATGTATGTATGTATATCATGATATCATTTGACATACATCTTTCAAACCCTGGTCGAAAGTGCGCGCAATAATGAAAAATATAATTTTAGAAATTAAAGTTTTTTATATTTATTTAAAAAGCTTTATTTTTTTTAACATTGCCCCCTCCCCTACCACAAAAATTTTTTTTTCCACGGGTCAGCATTGGCGCAATGTTGGCAACCCTAGATAAAATATATAACGAAATTCATAATTTTTCAAAATCAAATATTAATAAACAAATTATTATGAGAAAACTGCAATACATTTTTCAATACCAACACGTATCTTTTACTAACTTCAAATTCATTCATATAATAAAAATTATTTGAAGAAAAACCCCTATCCTATAACTATCTACAACCGAGAAGAGTACCTACATACATTGATATTCAAATGCCGCAATATAAATATTTCAGGTCTTATTCACCCCAAAGGAACCATTTCTTAGGTGAAATATTGACTTGGTAAAAAAGCGTTCCTTTTTTATCTCGTCAAATTGAGAGTTTTTATCGATATCTGAAGGTTTATATATGCTATATACGTTCCATTATCCTGTTCTTTGACCTCTTTTGCTTAGCCACTGTGAAACAAAGAAGAAAAAAATATCATGTTGGTACAAAGGAACAATAATTTCAAAGGTTATTTGTTTAAAGTTTACTTTTCCGTTACCTAAAGCTTTTTATCGACAAACAACAACATGTTGTATGGTAAAAGATTGAAACAATGAATTGTTGAATTTTAAATAGCGCTTATTGACGACTAACGAAATATTTTTACTAATTTTGTTTAATTACATTCATATAAAAACCTATTTTATGATTAAAATTTATTTCATATAGTTATATCGATATTGAGTCTATTAAAAACAAAAGCTTGTATTTTCTATATTAAGAAATTTTGATTAAAAGACGAAAAACAGAGCAGCTAAAAATATTTGTATACATGTATGAGCGTGGCTTCAAAAGCTAGTGAGTTTGAAATATTCATCAAGATTCCTATTAAACAGCCAATGCTAGAACATTTGAATTTGGATAGTTTAATAATTACTTCTATTGTAAGATCTCTGTTGGTTTTGGAGCAATGCATACAATATATGGGAGGATGTTACAGTGTTTATCTAATTTTTTAATAAATTAATTATTTTCTTGAAATAAAATTGAATGAATAAGATAAAAATGATTAAGAATACAAAATAAGTATTTATAATATTTAATAGATAATAATAAAATAAAAATTTATCAATAATAGACCCATTTATAATCGCTATACATTGGCTTAATATTATTTTCGTAATACCAACTATAATACCAACTGTTTAGGTTTTTGATCAGTTACATACGTACATTTCTGTTGAATTGAACTTTTTTTCAGCATAAAATAACATAATGATGGTTATTTGACAAAAGGCCTTAACATCAATTTTTCAAAAATTGTTTTTTTAATTTGGTTTTTTTTATTTTAGATATTTTACACTATCTGATATAATTATTTTACCAAATTTCACAAAAAAATTTGGTTTTTCCCTGCTTTAAACGTTCTCTTCAATGAAATGCTATGTACAAATATTTAGTTTTTAATCTTTCCCGAAAAATTTGAAAAATGAAAGTTAAGGTCTTTTGTCAAATAACCATCGATAATTAATATTATTCAAATTAATTCCAAGTCTGGTATCAAATCATTAAATGAGTTGAAATTAATTTACCGCAAAATACTTTTGTAAAAACTAGGTTAATCTACGGTTAAGGGCATTGAGCTGTGGTAGTAATGAAATAAATTTGAAACAATTTAATTAGGTTTACTGAAGTTGTATTTTATTCGCTAGATAGTTTAAAAAAAAAAATTATCCATAGAGAAGACAATTTGCTTCCAACCAATTAGTAAGAAAAAATAGCTTTTTTATGAAATAAATTACAAAACAATCCATTACGCCCTTAATTATTTACATGAACAAAAATCGAATTTTATTGAAATAAGTACAGCCCTATATCCTATACCTATTATCTACCAATTAAAATTATCGAAAATAATTTAATGGAAAGCATAAAATCAATACCAATAAAAGATTGTTCACCTTTAGAATAGTTTCAAAATGTATTTAATTTAAAATTTAAAATTAAAACAATGAATTATTGTCTTAATTTTAATCATAAAATATTAAACAAAGTACTAAAACATTGCTTATATCTTCTGTATTAAATACAATACCTAGTACACTTTGTAAAACTTAGGACGCCTTTTTCAAATCGATTTTCCAAGGACCTAGCTTATACCATAATACAACAATCCCCCAAAACGATAAACACTTTGCAGACAAACATTTTCCAACACAATAATTTTCTAGTGTACACACATATGTAGTCTCCTATTTCCTGTTCATTTTATTTTTCGTATAAGTTTCAAAACTTACATACAACCAACCAAAACATGATTTATTAATAATTTTCCGACGTAATTTTATTTAAAGAAAATCATTTTTCCACAAATAATGTAATAAAATATATTTTTACTGGTTAACCCAATGGAGAAAATTATGGGAGGGGAGAAGGTAGAAGTATAATATATAGAAACTCTTTACTAAGTGACCCGTTTTGATCCCTTACATATCCGTATATGAATTGATAATGAGTAGAAAAAAAAAGTAATTTTTCTATATATCGATTTTTCCGAAAAACTACATTTTTAAGCTCTATGGAATTACACACATGAAAACCTTTGGACTATTCATGAAATTGTCAAAAAATGTTAGGAAATCAATTCTGTTGAAAAAATCATGAAAAATCGATCGAAAATTACATAATTCTCTATTCTTCGTCTAAATATAGAATGAAATTCAATCACACAGCCATAGACGAATTTATTGACTGCGGCATTTTCAAATATAATTCATTCACTCTATACACATATAAATAATCTAATATGCAACACCAATTATTTTTAATGTTAATAGAAAAATAAAAACGAAAAAAAAAACAAAAAATAGAATTTTCCTTACCGTTTCGATTGAAAATCAAAGTGAAAAGTGTTTTTGGGTGGGTCAAATTCACGCTGAAACGAACAATCCAAAATGTGTATTCCTTCTATTTGCCACAGAGACTCAATATACGTTGTGTAGATATAGCGTACAGTGTTTCCTTTTTATGATATTAATATATGCGTATATATATATATATATTTTTTTTTAGTTTTTCCTTTATCTATATACACTTATATGTTATAAGAGAAGAATAAAATACACAAACTATACTTTGAAAATGAAAATTTCACCTCTAACAAATTTAAAAAAGAAAAATGTCCTTTTTCACAAAAAAATTTAACGATTAAACTATAATATATGCGTGTTGCACCACTTTTTTCCCGTAATGAACCAAAAACAAATTATAATCCAGTGAATACTTTTCCTGTGAAAAAGCCAAGTGGTTGTTCATGTCGCACTACAAATTCCTTCGTTTTTTTTCCCTTAGCTTTCTTATAGCTAGAAAACCACTGTTCGTACCAGCAAAAATTACATGTACTACATACATACATACATAAATACAATAGCAAATGGGGTACTCTGGCAGCAAATTAGCACTAACAATTTTTAGCGAAAAATAGAAATTATAAAAAAATCTTTTTTATATTATGTTAGTAATTTTCTTTTTACAAGAGTAGGATAGCAAATTTAATTTTTTTTTTTAATATCAAAATATTCATTTTCTTTGTTAATTAATGTTAAACATTTGAGTAAAAATTCCAAGTTAAGTAAAAATTGTTTTCATGTTCTTCTTTTCTACACACACATATATAAATATATTTTTCATATACATATATAAGTAGATGATGGTTTTTCTTGAACTTTGGTAATTTTCACAATCACACAAGCACAATATATCTATATAAAGTAGCAAATTATCGAGTCTTCTTTTGTTTTATAATTTTTGGAATGCAGTAAAATTAATGAAAAATATAAATGTTCAATTTTAGCTAAGCTCTCAAAAATGTTAATGTTAATTTTTTTTTTTTTTTTGCTTTATATTAACTCTTTATTTCTTTTTTCTTTTTGTACGATGGCCCGGCCCGTTCTCTATCGTGGCTCATTTGAACTGCAGTCCGCAACGCGGCGACACCGATGCTGAAGCGACGTCAATGTGTCCTATAGCCCCGAACACGTCGCCAATCCGCTATCCCTAAATATCGTTTATGGGGGGATGTTTATATGCATAGTGTATTTACACATATATGGAGAAAAATACAGGGCGCATTTTGTATATACCTACTTATTAAACGGTTTGTAGAGTATAATGTTTGAAGTAAATTTTCTTATGATTTTTAGATTGTATTTTAAAATTCTTTTAATCCTATTAAAAATTCTGAAAAAAATTTAAGACCCTTAAATTACGCAAATTTTTACTTTATATCTACATACATATCTATCTAAGTATCTGCATTAGCATAGATACCTATAAACCTACATCTAACATCTACTCCTTAATACCTAATGGTAGATTAAAAAATGTAACATTTATCGGTAAAAATAGGCAAAATATGTATTTGAAATTGAAGTTATCAAAATTATCAAAAAAAAAACTAATTATATAAAATATTTTGTTATAAGAATTAGGTACGAATTTTCACCACATAGCAAAAATTTGAGTGTGATTTTTAAAGCGAAAAATCTTAAAACATTTATATGAAGATGGCCAGAAATCACTCAACACCAATTATGTTTGATCAAATTAAAATTCTAAAAAAGACTTCTTGCTACTCTTCTTTCATACATAGGACGGTTGAATATTTTATATTCTAAAGCAATCCATCCTTAACCCATTAATGCCCAAATTATTAAACGTGGCTATTTTTCCAAAACCTTTGAACATTTTGCTTATAGGAACAATATGAAAATATAAATATAAAAATTTATCACCATTTTCTTATCAATTTGTGATAAGAGGGTGTCGTGGTTTGAGGACGATCAACTAAACTTTTCTGAGAAATCATTGCTCAGACAGATCATAAGTCATAACATGCTTGTAGTTGCAAGCGCTAACTTATAAACAAAATTATAATGATTTTGTTTTGATACGAGGTTTTTGGATATTTCTGATACTTTGAAAAAGAAAATAATCTTATAAAATATTAAGATAAGAATATTAAGATAAGAATATTAAGTAAAGAAGGAATAATTGGCTTTGCCGATTATAATAATTAAAGACCTAAAATTGATTAGTGCCATAACGATAAATCGTACAACTTTTTGATCTATTAATGAAATTTTAATTTTTTTATTCTCTCATTTTCGGTATATTAAATTTTTTCCTAATCCAAATATTTTCCGAATAAATTATTAAAAACCCTAGAAATGGCATAAAATTGATTACAGCGTCATAATGGTAGGTCGCGGAATTTTTTGATTTATAAATGAAATGTTCATTTTTATATCCTCTATAATTGTTGTCATATTTATTTTTTCTATATTTCGACTACCTTTCGAGTAATTGAATGGTTTATATCAAAATTAGGTGTACCATAGCATCCCCTATATTTTATTCGATTTGCTCCGAAAACAATAGAGATCTTAATCTAGGTTTACAAGATAAACTATCAACATATCTAGCTTCAATCGTTTATCCGAGATTTTGATCACGGACAGACAAACGGACATGCATATTTCGACTTAGAATTTCACGAGAGAGACAATGGTGTTTTAAAATATTTTTCTACAATGAGTATTAAGGGGCGTTACAAACTCCATACCAAAGTTATAATACCCTTTGATTAACATCATACGGGTATAAAAAGCTAATTATTAGATAAAAACATAAAAAAAGTTTAGGATCGTTTTGAAAATGGGCATAAATCCCTTTATATGAGGGAAAATCGTGACAAAGTGCCACACCTTACACTTTAAATCATTGACCTCAATAAAAAATTGTAATTAATTTAACAGTCACCCTGTATCAAGTAACAAATACAAATAAGAATATCCTTTAGGACGATCAATGAAAAGTGGCGTTAAACTTCGTATTCATGTTCGTATTTTCCACTGCGAACATCGAACCGTTTTATGCCAGTCGAAAAGAACATACCATATACATACATACATATTAATATACGTAGATACATTATATGTCATCAATGTATAGATATAAATGTATAGTTACACAACATTAATATAGAATGGAAAACCGATTAAGGGAAAACAAAGAAAAACGCAGTAAGGGATATATACTGTAAAATATGGTACTTGTAGCTCAATCAACATTAACTGCAGCCAACTAGGTGTGCTCGTCCCCGTACAAAATAAACATTTTCGTAAAATGTTATAAAATATTTCGCTTATTACTCTACATAGGTCGGGAAATGTGGGAAAAATTCATTATATGAGCACATAGCGGTACTGTTCCAATGCAGGCGCCGTTGTGACTTGCCACAATCGGCGACACGTACTTCAGCTCGGTTTTCAATCGTAGTACGGGTGAACTTTTTTTTTTTTTTCATTCTAAGTTTTATTTTTCTTTTTGTAATTCTGATTCATTTTCAAACCAAATCATATAATTTTCCCCATTTTATTTCCTGTTTATAATTTGCGTATCATTAGTGGGAAAATATACGCTTTTATGGTAGAATGCATTGCTACAACGAAACATTGGTACTTACTCATTATCAGACCTATAGCTTATATTGTAGCTAAATAATATGATTGTATCTATCGTATAGGTTCGTACTTTGAATATAGAAAATATAATATAAAGTGACATGACTAATCAACCAAACCAATATTCTATAAAATATACCAACATAACTACATAAATATGTACATATGCATGTGATATGAGATATACCTACAGGAATTTATATTTCTTTCAATGAAAGTTTTTGAGTATAGAAGTCTTGTTTAATCACATTATAGGCTGGTATAAATCGTCATATCATATTATATAGCTATCTAATGGAATTTATGACAAAATTCGGTTAATAATGCAAAGAAAAGCTTTTAACTCATTTAGGGTTGCCAACATTAAAAAATTATTATATGGCATACCCAAATTATGAATATGTAGCTACCTATATTTTTGTCCTAATTAAGGTAATTAGTAGATAGATTTCAAAAGAGAAAGAGAACAATTAATTGAAAATGTTCTCTTGAGTATAGTTTTGTTTACTTAATATTTTAACAAGTCATTGAATTTAATTGGAATGCTTACGCATTTGTAACTATTTAATTTTATTTAATCATTAAATCGTCAAACAATTATTATTTAACAGGATATTATTTATCGTTATAAAAAATGTTTAAGATTCCGACTAAACGGCTTTAAAGTGTGTGAAAGTAGTTGTTATCATTTACTCAAAAGATAGTCGTAATGTAGAAAAAATGAATGTGACAATAATTATAGAGAATACAAAAATGAAGATTTCATTTATAGACCAAAAAGTTCCACAACATACCGTCATCAATTTTTCAATCAATTTTAACAAAGTCGTAGATAATAAACAAGTATGTACTAATACGGGTATAATATAATCGGCATAGCCAATTATTCCTTCTTTACTGGTTAATTGTATAATAATAAAATATTTCTTTTTTTTGTAATAAAATGTTGCCCAATTTTTGTGACACTTTTAAACATAATCGGCAAAGGACCAGAAAACCAGAGGACTTCAAACCAATATGGCGTCTGAGTAAAAAAAAACAGAAACATATTATTTATTGATTTGTGTATTGCCCCCACAATTAATTTGGGCTTGGAACCAACAAAATAAAGTTTAGGCTATGTTACACACTTTGTAATGTTTCTATTCTTCTTTATTGCGTATTCGTATTACGAAAAATAGATGTTTATATGAAAAACAATATGTCTGCGAGTGGTTTTGAGTAAATTGAGTGGCATTTGGCGACCTATGGTATGGACAGTAAAATACGAGAATTAACCAATTCTCGGTTCGTAGCATCTATAATAAATTTGGTGGAAGCAAAGACCAAATATAAAATAGCTGCACACTAAACTTTGATATTAAAAGCATTTCGTGGCGTGTAAAATGTGATAGTTTTATGGGTTGATGATAGTGACGTACTTTGGTGTCATGACTATTCATTTCTTTAAATATGTCCTGTCATCAAGTCCAAATTTATAAAATATAAAATTATTTCGTTATTTATTTCTATTCAAGTCAATTATTTTAGAATACTTAATTCTTTTTTTAAATTTTATTTCAGTCACATTATTCCGATATGTTCAACTTGTCAAACGAGCGTCTGGAAAATGTTGGTTTTGAGAAATTTAATTATGTTTTCAGATTATGCTAACGTTTCAATGACAAATAAAAAGTATCAGAGAAACCATACGCGACCGACAGAGGGACACAATCTGAAGGAACATGACAAAAATATAAAATGAAGAAAAATGTTACATCATTAATAAGCTCCATAGTTCCATAAATAGCTTCCCATAACATAAATCGGAACTTGCTTACCGTCTACCAGTGGAGTACCTACAGAGATTTCCGTCATTGTGGAGTTTTTGTTTTGTTTGTACTTACAAGTATAAGTACTTATGTAATATTTTTTTGATGTCATAATTTTCACAATGAAGGGTAACTTCTAAACCCCCTATCCCTATCCGTACACCTATGTGAGCCACGAATCCCAGTACACTGCGAGCTACTTGGTTCTTCCCAAATCTTAACAATTTATCTCGCAAACTAGTCCTTTGATAATATACACTGAAATGTCTTCTTAAACATATTCAGAATCTTTGAACATAAGTCGCTGCTCGTAAATAGATCTGTTTTCATGTACAATTCTACTCTTTATTTTTTTGCCAATGTGTTTCTCACATTTTAAGGTAGTACGAATAGTGGCGGCCAAATACCCAAAGAACTGGTGATCCCTATCGAATGGAATGATAAGACTAGAAGGCCCAAAATAAGATAGACTGAAAAGGGTATTTACATTTTTAGCACGTGTTCCAGAAACCATTCCCGGCCTAAAATGTCATTAAAATATTTTTTTCATTTCGACCGTCGCACATCCCCATTCTTAAAAAAATATATTTACGCAATTGTCTCTACAAAAATATTAGCAATAAGTCTACTATACACATAGGTCATAGGTATATAGGTAATTGGATTTTTCCACTGTTTACTATAAGAGAATAGATAGGAAATATTTTTTTTATTAATAAATTCTAAGTTCAATGAGTCTGAAAAAGCTATTTATTATAAAGGAACTACTATACATATATGCCAACACATACATAAGTATGTACCTGCTATATTCTCATATTCAACATTGCCGAAAAATCTTCATATTTAACTCAAGATATTATTCCACCTAATTTCTCATAGTTAAGCATACCTAATATAATATGAATGAATATAATTTATTGCATTTAATATGTCAAAGATACAAGAAGAGTGTTCAACTTTGCATTACTCAGCAGAATGAAGAACGTTAAAGAACTTGGCAAATTCAATTTATATGTAAGCTGGTGCGTCAATATTATATCCTACAAAGGTTCAGTTTTCATTTTATGAAGCAAAATAAAATTATACTCAAGTATGGTAAAAAGACTGCGCACAAAATCTGTGGGAGTATGATATGTTTTCTACTATAGATCCAAACAGAGAATAAATCTATAGAAAAGATTTTACACAAATAAAATTGTGTGGATAAGGTCATTTTGCTGCCATCATATACAAAATAACGGAACGGAAACTGATGAATAGTTGAACGTCTCAAATACATACACAAATAAATACTAAGAAAAATTCCATTGCTCGTCCTTTTAGCCCATCTCCACATCCACCCTCCTAACGTTTGTAATTTCTCTATACATATATCTTCCAATGTTCATTCATATTTGATGGTGGGCGAAAATCTTCAAGTCATACATTTCAACCCAGATGATTAAAGAGCGTAGGCTCAGTTTGACCTATTTAGACATTACATCGGAAGATCAATAGGTAAATCATAACGAGAATTGTGTAGAAGGAAGTATCATCATCGTTATTACTTCCTATTAATTTTATATCTTGTGAATTGTTATTTAAAAACTCTCTTGAACTTATTTATTGAAAAAAAAACTGTCACTTATTCATATGTAAAGTTAAATGAGAAATCTTGAAAGATTATTTACTTACATATAAAATGGAAAACAGGACGAGCCTTATAACGTAAAGTCGTCGAGAAACAAAAAGACCAAGAATTTTTATATACAATACAATACAGAAATAATTTTGCAGCTTACATTTCCATGACAATTTAACAAAAGACCTTAGTTTTTCACAAATTTTGTTATTTTTTGCTCCGTTCTCTATATGAAATATAAAAGGAAGCCTTGGTTTTTTTCGCGTTTTTTCGTGTTTTTTTTTTTACGAATTGGAAGTTTTGCAACAAAAAAATGCAATAAAAAGTTCGTTCGCTCGTAGGCACGATAACTCAAAAACGCGTTGAACTAGAAGCTTTAATTTTTTTTGATTGGTTTAAATATGTCCAGGATGGCGGGAATTATAATTGGGCAAAATCCCCCCACTCCTTCGACCCCCTTCCATACGAATTTTTTGGAAACAATGTGTTTTCTCATACTAAACAGCAAAATTTCGAAAAAATTATATAAACGAAAAAGATTTTATTTAGTGTAGGGCATATGAGGCTGTAACATATTATAGCAATTTGTTAACCCTTGTAAGACCACCAATTCTAAAATTTATTAAATGTCAATTTTCTCACAATTTTTATATGAAAATGAGAAAGAATTGTGAATACAAAAAAGTTTTTGTTTTTTGTGTTGCATAAAAGGGGGTTACTATTTTTGATCCACCGTTGACTCTTAGAATTGTGTAATTATTCCCCATTCAAAATTAATAGATATTTAACGGCCAGAATTGAAAACAATGGGCGCCCATATTATACGTCTTTTTTTTCTTTTATTATCCCTCACGAATCCCCATCATTAGATTTTTCGAAATCCACCGTTCGAAAATCAATTAATTTTGCCATATAAGGTATAAATTAAAACTTAAAAAATCAATATCTTTTAATTAATTGATGTGTTGTTCAGGAAAGGTAATTTTTCATGTTACGGCGAACTTATTAATTTTCTAATGACTGTACACGTGTAATTCTAAGAATATAAATAGTGAGTCCAATTCTGACTAAAAAATTGTTTTTTCTTGTGTTTTTGTTTATGTTTGTTTATTAATAGTTTTGCAAATCATAAAATAGTGAATATTTGTTGTAAACTGTATGGCGTAAAATTTACGGCGCGCGCTGACTCGTGTTAAAATAAAATGCGCGCCCGCTCGAAGGTTAAAGAAGTCTGGCCTGCATCCGAAAAAAAAAATATTCTGTTCAATTATTATGTTTAGAAAATTTTAATTTTGGCTAATAACGGTTTTTTCGAAAATTTCTTGCTCGGGAAACGTAAATTCGAATCCAGGCGATAGGTACACTCTTAAATTTTCCAAATACAGAGGAATCTAGGAAGTGGGTGTAATAATTTTAGGGTGGTCTAAATTTGTTTTTCTTTTCATAGGTTGGGTATTGGGAGTGTAAACAGGGTAGTAATAATTTGAGGGTGGTTCTTTTTTTTTGATAAGATGGACATTGGGTTTTGTGTGTATGTAGGAAGTATGTAAATTGTGAGAATAATAATTTTAGGGTGATCCAAATTTTTGACATTT
Source organism: Platyura marginata (assembly GCA_026745375.1). NCBI lineage: Eukaryota > Metazoa > Arthropoda > Insecta > Diptera > Keroplatidae > Platyura > Platyura marginata. The sequence continues at coordinate 23,036 of JANSTT010005337.1, forward strand.
TTCTTTTGATAGGTAGGGTATTCGGGGATAGGGGTTACCTCATATAATCTCCGCGTCCTGTATCTACTTGTACCTCGGTACCCAATGCAGCTTCACTCTTCTATTAGAGGAAAGGAGAGGGGCCACCACCAAAAAGTCCCCAGAGAATCATTAGTTGGGGGACACCCTCTAAAGTAAAATTCTACCTCGAAATCCAGTGGATTGTCGCATAATGAATTGAAACGCCTTCTCATTATATTATCTGTCAACTTGTTAACTTTGTGGAAATGGTTAATACTTAGAACTATTGTTTAAATAAATCTGTTATTGATTAAAAGCAATAAAATCGAAAATATTTCAATAAAATTACTTTTAACAATGACATGACGTAATTTAATCTATACCTACATAAATGAACAAAAGAATAGGAAAAATAAATAACTCAGATAAAAACAGAAAAGAATTGTCGCTGAATAGTTCGCCTATATAACATAACTTAAATTCCAAATCTGTGTACATTATAATGATCACTACATTATTATGATTGATTATACAAAAATGCGTGTTTATCACATAAAACACGTAGCATTATGAATGACTGTATTATACCAATTGTACTTTTTACATCAATGTTCGAACAAATTTAATGAGAAATAAAAAATATAGTAACAATCAAAACATCCAAGATCCGGAATAATAACTCATAGGGTAATTCCGGAATAAATGGTCTAGCAAATTTAAAACAGCTGTAAAATTTTTAAACTAATAACAAAATTTCATTAATTATTCTTCATATATTATTTTTTTTAATAAAAAAAATCAAAAAATACTTCATGGTCCATTTATCCTTAGTATGATTGGTCTGGATCGGGACCATCAGGGTAGACACCAGCGGACAGTCTAAGTGCAGTCAAGGCAGTAGCCTACCCAGACGACCTGGTTATCCTGGTTTCGGGATTGTGCCCATCTACAATTAGTGCAATTGGACAATGGATGTGGTAAGTGGCTGTTCCAAAGTATCTGGACTGAACGCTTATCCAAACAAAACGGAGATAATGCTATTCACAACAAAGACAAAAATACCACATTTCTCCCAGCCAAAAATAGAGGGAGTCACGTTAAAGATATCTTTCAGTGTGAAATATCTAGGGGTTACTCCTAAACTCTAAAAATTAGTGAAGTCTATAGACTACCAAACACATCAAGTGTTTTTCAAGCAGAGGTACTGCCAATCCTAAAGGCCAGTGAACTTCTAAAAAACACGTAAATCACATAAAATCGTGTAGTGATTGTTACAGACAGCAAAGCCGCCATACAGACTTTCAACTCTCACATAATAAAGTCAAGAGTCGTAGAGCAATGCCACAAAGACTTAACACACGTAGCTAACCGACTTGACATAACCCTTATAACTTGGCCAGAATATATGCAGAGAAAATCGAAGGAATTCATAGCGCAAAAAAACTGCCAGAATAGCTGCGGTATACACTGGCCACTGGCCCATACACGCAGCTCGACTAAACATCCATCGTTGTGGTTTATCTTTCCCGGCAGACCATCTATCCCGGAATTACCCTATATACTAGATCTAATACATACATAATATATTCAATTCAAATTATCTAATCATTATTTTTTTTTTCTTAACACTTCATACATTCATACATTCATATAAGTATACATATATGTACATATATAGGTGCAAGTAATGTATGTATGTAACTCAAAAAGTTTTGATTAATTAATGCTCATGGGAAGCACCGTATCAAACTGGTCTTTACATTTAAAACATACATTTACTCGTCATTGTATATAAATTCATCATTTCAATATAAACTATTGAGTTAGAAACATGATTGCAATTTTTTAATAATATTTCTTATCACTAATAAAAATAAAACAGTGGAATTTACTCATATCGGTTTCAAGTGCGTGACTAATCCAGTATATAATAATAATAAATCAATTGGTCTACTTAAGGCTTAGGTGCTGTTATTCACATTTAAATAAATTTGTGGACTGAATTAATACAGTTCATATACTACCTATGCGTAAACATTATGGGTGTTAAAGTAACTGAAAACTATTTATCCGATATGGAAATGAACCTACAGGAGTACATTGGCAACTGTAAACGAATCACAATTAAGCAGAACAATTGTCACATTCGTATTGTAGGAAATGAAAATAAAATTTTCCTTAAATCAAATACAGGATTTTTGGAAATTATTGGCAATTCTACACGTCTGAAGATATTGGCCAATAATGGTAAAATTAACTATACCGGGAATAATGGTAAAATTTTACTTGGAAACGATTCGACTATAACAAATATCAAATATATTGGCAACAATGGTTCAATGAAGATCATTGATCGAGATGAAATTTTAAAAAAATCACCGATGATGATGTCATTGCAAGAAAAACAACAACAACCGCAGAAACAGTCATGTAATTTTACAGATACTAAATTGGTAAATATTTTTGATCAAAATTTTCAGAAATTTAATGATAGTAATTTATTAACGAGTAGTTGTAATATTTCATTGCCCAATTTGAACATGTTAAATGATTTGCACATAAACAGTAATGTGATACGAATTGCGCAAAGTAATATTGTTATTGATAAAAAGTGAAATTTTGTGTATTAGTTAAAAATAACAATAAGTATGTCTGTATTATGCATCGTGTGCGTTCAGTAAGTTTCATTTGATAGTATTATTATGACAATTTAAATCGCGATACTTCTTAATTAATTTAGCTTATATCAATTTAAAAATGAATAATTATGAGCTGATAGATTAAGTTGTGATTAACATTGAATAGAGGGAAAGTTCCTATTCATCTGTAGATTTTTATCATTATATAGTATGTAGGTAGCTACTAGATATTTATTTGTATAAATTAAAAGTATTTATTTATTTATCATTGGTTTAATCTAATAATACCTAACCATATTTATGTACAGTTTAAATTATGCAATCCTTATGGATATTATAATAAAGTATAAATTTATGTAGAGGCTACGTTACTTCCACATATTAGAATAATGAGAAAATTAAAAAAAACTTAAAGTAAACAGTTTTTTATTTAATTCATTTAATTCATTTTTATACCCGTATTATAACTTTGGTATGAAGTTTGTAATTAATAACCACCGTAAAAAAAAATCAACACCATTGAAATTCTAAGTAGAAATATGCATGTCCGTCCGTCAGTCCATGATCAAGATTCTGGCTAAACGGCTGAAGCTAGAAAGCTGAAATTTTGACAGTTTATCTCATAGTCCTAGAGTAAGATCTTTATTGTGTTGGAGCAAATCGGACAAAAAATAGGAGAGGCTGTGGTACAATGTCCACCTAATTTTGATATAATCCATTCATTTACTCCAAATGTATTCGGAATAGAGAAGCAATGAATATAACAACAATTATAGAGAATAAAAAAATGAAGATTTCATTCATAAACCAAAAAGTACTACGACATACCGTTTGGCGCTGAAATCAATTTTATGTAATTTTTAGGGTTTTGATCATTTACTCAAAAAATATTTGATTTATGGAAAAAATTTCTTTTAAAGACCAAAAAGTTCCACGACCAGTCGTTATGACGTTATAATCAATTTTATGCTATTTCTAGAATTTTTACTCATTTGTATTCAATTTACTCAATATTTCTTTGTTGTACAGACAAAATAGATGCGAACATAGTCATAGGTAATAAACAATACGGGATATTATAATCGGCGTAGCCAATTATTTCTTCTTTACTGGTTAATTTAAATATTAATACTTGAGTTATCGCGTATACAGGCGAGCAATGTTTACTATAAAAATTAAAATTTGCAAATTTTTTTGTAAAAAAAGAACTTTCACTTTATTTATTTGTAAGCTTTATTTATACAGCTGAGTTTATAAAAATAGCAGTTTTGTATATTTTGTATGAAAAAGTAGAAAATTAGGGATTTCTCCTATTGGATATGAACAACATAGGTATGTATGTAACTAAAATCGATGAATGTAATTGTTTTTTAGTTTTTATTGCTAATATTTTTTATATAGGAAATCTACATTTACAGTATTAAGAATTTCAGGCACATACATAGTTGTGTTTATTATTAAAAATGGGTTTCTGGTGAACTTTGATGTCTACTTTTTATTAAAAATTACATTTCTAATAAAATACTTGTATTAAAGTGAAGAGACTTCAAATATTATAATTAAGAAGTCTTCTTCTTTAAATCACAACAACTTTTAATTATTCACTTTTTATTTAATACAAAAACATTATTAAATTAATAAAATAATAAATTAATTATTTTTAACAATTACAGAAACAATAATTTTAAAATGTTTGTTTGAAAACCGATTATAATATTTGGTTTCGTTATAAAGCTTTCAGTTCAAAGGATTTAGAACTACTAGTTAAAAATCATAACAAACTAAAAATAAAATTAAAAGAAAGTTAACTTGATTTACCAAAACTTTAAAGGAACCAAGTGTTTATAAATATGAATACTTGATTCCTTACAACAACAAGAAATAATAAAAATAATAATAAACCAAGTGAACAAACTGCCACACTTCTACTATAAACTTGGGTGGCTAATTTGAGCTTCATTTTTTGAAATGTATTTGGAAATATATATGCCTCCGTTAATTTTGGGCACATTCTAGTAGAATTATTTGTATCTATGGTATAGAGAGATCTTATAATTCCAAATGAAACAATTCCATCTTGTGCTTTAAGATCATAGTTCATATTTACGTTTCGTAAAGACTTTATTAGATGAGGTACATCATATAAAGCATATATTTTTTATCATTAAATATGAAGTACGGCTTTTCTTTAGACACATCAGGGGTTTTATAACATGTTCTATAATTAGAACCCTGGTCGCAGACTACAGCTTGTATGTTTAAGCCGATCACTTGAGCCATATTTATTTTTAGTTTTAAAATTCGTTCTAGTCCTTTTTCTAAAATACAAGTATCTAATGCATAGAAACTCAAAATATATTTCCAATTTGATGCAATTCCTCTCACCATAAAAACACACATTTGTATAGCTAAAGATTTTCCTCTTTTAAAGCCATAATCTTCAACTCCTGTTACTTCATCTTTCAAAGAATTAAATTTTAAATGCTGGGCTGTAGTCATTTCATCAAATGAAATAACAGCTTCTTTCGATTTACAATCCATTTGACTTACTTTTTCTTTTAAAATATTTTCATTATGAAATCCTGGATGTAAAGATTTTATTGGTGCCCAATTGTTTATCGAAGATTTTGAAGGAATATGGTATCCTAAAGACTCTTTTAAAAACTTGTATGCCTTTGGAGACTTAAAATAAATGCTTTGTGCCACAACTTCTTTTCATTCCAAATATTTTTTTCTCGAATTAGCATTTTAACAAGCGTTTTACTATTTTCGGTAATGTGCGAGATTTTGTCAATAATTTCTTCTTTATTTTTATTTCGAAGACGATATTTTTAATTTTTCTTTTTTTAGCTGTTTCTTGAAAGATAAAATGGTTTTTAAATGTTTATTATTTTTTTCCGACATCAATTGTTTTCTGTACCTCTTTTCTATTTTTTCTTTTTGTAAACAGTTATTACAAAATGCATTTTCTTTATTAACAACACTTAAAATTTGATCATTTCTTAAAATCTTGTTATTTCTCAAAATTTCATCATTATTGATGTAATGCCCCTGGCTCTCGTGAGCATCACTTAAAAAATTTACAATTAAAATAAAAAAATGAAATTTTTAAACAAATGATACACAATTTATTTAATTAATAATTTAATAATTTTAACAAATTTTGCGTGTTGGGAATGGATATGGGAACACGTGTATTTTTTGTGTATTGATCGGCACCTTTATTATATGGCCGGAAGTAAGATGCTTATCCATTTCTTCGTACGTGAAGCCCGAAATCCTCGTCCAGTACTTCTCGTTAGTTTATTTCCAGTTTTTTATTCGTATCTGTATGTGGGTGATGCATCACTATTTTTTCACTTGTACGTTTTGTATGTAATTTTTCTGTTTTATTTTATTTAAACGTAAAATAATTATAGGCGTCTTGCCTGTACGACTGCCCGTCGTAGTCTCTCCACAAAAATTCCTCTATCGGTCAATCGACGAGTTCAAATAAACTTTTGATTAATTGGATGGAGTGGGACATTTTCGGGAAATTAATTATTACTTATAATTGCTAAGTACTCTAATTACAGCAGTTTATTTACT